>JAJIBD010013677.1:0-24176 GCA_021461705.1 Cryptotis parvus | reverse complement strand
GAGCTCAAAAGCGGCATTCCTCTCCCTGATTGGACCACAGAGCCAGGAGGGGCGGGCCGGGATGGCGGGAAAAGGCGAAGAGAGGCCGCAGAGCAGCAGTTGATTGGCCGCGGCGAAGAGGCGTGGCGTTCATTTAAGAGGGAGAGGCGGGACCAGAAGCTCCCCCCACGTGGATTGGAGTGCCCGGTGTGTGACGTCATGCAGAGTCGCGCCGCCAATTCTCGGGTACTGAGCGAGCTGGAGCAGCTGGGACGTTGAAGAGTCGTGAAGGGTCAGGATTTCCTTATACTCCATTCGAACAATTTGGCAGGATTTGGCAGGAATTCCTACATATTCATTTGTCGGCTTTCCCTAGTTTTAATATTCTAGGCACATTCCTTATCTATTTTTTTCCCCTGGCTGTTCTCAAAGAAGGAAAGGAAATTACCCTATTTGGACCTAAAGGGTTTTTGTTGTTTTGACTTTTTGGTCACATCCGGCAACGCTCAGTGGTTACTCCTCAGGAATTACTCCTGGCGGTGCTCAGGGGATCATACAGGACGCCGGGGATCCAACCCCAGTTGGCCGTGTGCAAGGCAAACACCCTACCCACTTGACTATCTCTTTGGCCCCTGGATCAAAAAGTATTCGATGACGGCGTCTCTGCGTTCCCCCCCAGTCCTCTACTTTGTGCTGTAACAGACTAGAGAAAATGCGAGAATCTAAGAATTACGCATACAAAGTGAAATAATCTAGGCTTCAAGGGAGGAGGAAAAAAAGAGGAAATAGTTTTTATTTTTTTCTTTTTTGGATCACACCTGGCAATGCTCAGGGATTACTCCTGGCTTTGCAATAATTACTCCTAGCGGTGCTCAAGGGACCATATGGGATGCCTGGTATCAAACCCAGGTGGGGCTGGAGCACAGCGGTAGGGCATTTGCTTTGCACGCCAGCCGACCCGGGTTCCATCCCCAGCATCCCACAGAGTCCCCAGAGCTCTGCCAGGAGTAATCCCTGAGTGTCACCAAGTGTGACCCCAAAAAAGTAAAAAAAAAAAAAACTTGATCATGGCAGAGTAACTGAAATTAGCTCTGTGGGCTAGAGATAAGGCCACTTGTATGTGTGAGTTTCAAACTCAATCCCTGCCACCTCACAAAATAAGACAATTGGCTCCAAAAGCAAGAATGGTTTTGTTTTCAAGAACTTGACTCCGTCTTTCTGTGTGTGTGTTTCCTGTTGTTTTTTTCTCTTTTTTTTGAGGGGCTACTCTTGGCAGTGCTCTCAGGACTCACTTTGGGTTTGCTTGGAGGACTATGTGGTGCATGAAACAATTCTGCCAGTCACATGCAGAGACTGCTATCTTTCCAGCCCATCCAAGAACTTCTTGACCCTGAAGAACTGCTAGGTTGGGCTAGGGAGACAGCTCAAAGAGCACATGCTTTACACACCAGAGGTCCAGGTTTGATCCCCAGCACCATACAGTTCCCCAAGTACTGAGCACTGAGCCAGGAATAGGCCTTGAGTACTTGATGCCCAGCCTTAAAAACTAGGAGTCTCAGAGGCCAGAGCGATGGTCCAGTGGGTAAGGCATTTGCCTTGCACGCGGCCGGCCTCTGCCGGCCCCGGTTCGATCCTTGGCATCCCATATGGTCCCCCGAGCACTGCCAGGAGAAATTCCTGAGTGCAGAGCCAGGAGGAAACCCTCTGGCATTGCCGGGTGTGACCCAAAAAGCAAAAAAAAAAAAAAAAAAAACAACTAGGAGTCTGGGGCTAGAGATATAGTACAGCAGGGAGATACTTGCCTTGCATGAAGCTGACCCAGGTTCAGTCCTATAAGCATTTTTAGAATTCCTGAGTGAGGGGCCGGAGCGATAGTCCAGCTGGGTAGGGCGTTTGCCTTGCATGCAGCCGGCCTGTACCGACCCAGGTTCGATCCCCGGCATCCCATATGGTCCCCGAGCACCGCCAGGAGTAATTCCCTGAGTGCAGAGCCAGGAGTAACCCCTGAGCATTGCCGGGTGTGACCCAAAAAGAAAAAAAAAAAAAGAGTTACCTTTGAGCATTGCCAGGTGTGGCCCAAAAAAGAAAAATGTGGTAGGTTGCAAGGTCACTAAAACAATAACCCAAATAACTCATTTGTATGAGTTAGGATTTGAAATACAGTTGCAGAACTAATGCAGTTCTAGAGAGGGGAAAACACCAAGAGCCTTGTGGGGCCAGAGCTGTAGCACAGCGGGGAGGGCGTTTGCCTTGCATGCGACTGGCCCAGGTTTGATCCTTGGCATTTCATATGGTCCCCTAAGCATGGCCAAGAGTAATTCCTGAGTATAGAGCCAGGAGTAACCCTGAGCATCGTTGGGTGTGACCCAAAAAATTAAAAAAATAAAAACACCTGTTGATGACTATTGATTATTACTAGTAACTGAACTTAGAGAGGTGTTGGCAGAAACTTAGAATCTAGACCACCTTGGGGCGGAGCAATAGCACAATGGGTAGGGCGTTTGCCTTGCATGTGACTGACCGGGTTCGATCCCTGGCATTCCATATGGTCCCCTAAGCATGGCCAAGAGTAATTCCTGAGCAAAGAGCCAGGAGTAACCCCTGAGCGTTACCGGGTGTGACCCAAAAAAAAGCAAAAAAAAAAAAAAAAAAACTAGACCACCCGGAGGGGGGGTTAAGGTAGATGATTACTTTATAATGCTATATCTATGGGGCCGTTAGCCTCTCTCTGAAGACAGGGAACTAGGGCTGACAGGGAAGAGACTAGAACACCAGCTGATAAATTATATCTAGCTCTTCAGGGCATAGATTATATCAGGTAGTATTTCACCAGAGCTGCTTAAAACCAATCCCTGTGCAGGAAGGAGAGATAACTAAAAGGGCTAGAGTACATGCTTTTGCATACTGGAGCTCTAGGTTCCAACCAGCCCCGCATGGAGGCCGCCTCCAGCAGCACCAGGCATGGAGTTCAGCCCTACTGGGTGTGGCCCGAATCCAAAAAATAAGTCATCCCTAAGCAGACAGCCTTAATCTGAAATTTTCTCACTTCCCTTTCTCTATTTCTCTGCACAGAGGCCTAGATTGCTTCATTCCATTTGCAGAACTGTGAGGAGCAATTCTCTTTTTTTTTTCTCTCTTTTAGAGAGGTGGGGTCCCTAATCAGTTATATTTGGCCAATCAGGACGGACAGTTTATTTTATGTATTTATTTTTTTATTTTGCTTTTTGGGTTACACCTGGCGATGCTCAAGGGTTACTCCTGGTGGTACTCTGGGAACCATATGGAATGTTGGGGATTGAACCCTGATTGGCTGCATACAAGGCAAATGCCCCACTGCTGTGCTTATTGCTCCAGCCCCAGGACAGACAGTTTAATGCAAGGACCTGGAACTACAGTACAAGAACCAAAGAGCTCCCCACTGCTGTGCTAGGGACTGAACTTGGGACCTATATACCCAACACCTATCTCTTCCACTTAACGAAATAATTTTCTTTTTTAGTGATGCCCACACAGCAGAGCCTGGCAAGCTACCCGTGTTGTATTTGATATGCAAAATACCAGTAACAATTACAGACCTCATTTTCATGGCCTGATGGAATGGTTTGAGGCTCTTTATGTTCCTGGATTGAGCAGATGCCTTCGGGGCTACACTAGCATGTGACAGGACGTATGGAGATGTTACTAGTACCCACTCGAGCAAATCAATGATCAGTGGAAAGACAAGTGATACAAGTGATGCCAGTAAAAATCCCAGGGCCTTGGGGCAGTGCAGGAGTTAAAGGCATGTACCTTGTTGTGGCCAACTGCTTCAATCCCTGCCACCACGTGGTCCCCATGGTCTGCCAAATGCAGTCTTAGAGCACCACTGGCTATAGCCATTGACCACCCCATCACTGGGGTGGTCCAGGCACATCTCTGGCACTGCAAGATGCTGTGGTATTGCATCTATGGGCCCTGCATCAAACTGCTGGTCAATTTGGCTGAGAATTGCTCAATTGCTAAGAAATCCCACCCTCCACTAAAACAATAAAATCAAAGCCTCACACATGCAAAGCTCAGAATGCCACTGAGCTACACCTCCAGCCCAAGAAACGATTTTCTTTTTTGTCTTCTGTATTCTCCAAATTGTCAAATATCTGCAAGTAGAAAGGGAGCTCAAGTTTAGAGGACATAAGAAAGGTTTGCTTGCTTGACAGCTAGGGCAGAACTGTCGCAGGCAAACGGCAACCTCCTTAGAGGTCAGCCACTGTGAACTGCAATTTCTAAGCACAGGCGTAGGTGGAGGCGGCTTTCTTGCACCAAGGAACAGAAAGGGTGAACTAGGGAGATTTCTTTCCAAACTTCTCCTTTTTCTCACCCCTCAGAAATCAGTGGGCGTGACGACTGAAGCTGGTGTGTGGAGGATGAAACTTCATCCTCTGGGAGGGTTCTTCAGAGCTGGGACATGGTAGCCACAGACAAGATCAGCAGCTGCAATGCAGGCACCGGACGAGTAAACAGGGTGGGACCCCGCCCACGGACAATTCTGTTGCCCAGGTGCCACCTGGTGGTGACATGCAGTAAGTGGGTAACAGAAGAATGGACATTGGTTAGAGGGAGCCTGAAGGAGAAACTGGAGTTCCTCCATTTGCCATCTGCATTTATGTTAATTATAACTGCGTCCTTGGGGAGGCAGAGGGCTGGATGTGATTATCTGGTCGCAGCCCACTCTCCGAAATGTAAGGGGCAAACTGGGTTAGAGGAAATTTCTTCTCTATTATTCCTATAAAGTTCCTGCAAAGCAGTGGTACCACTATTGAATGGCTTTATCAAAACTTCCTCTACCTGGGCGGGAGAGACAGAACAGTGGGTAGGGCAGTTGTCTTCCATGGCGGCCCCGAGTTTGGAGTTTGATCCTCAGCGTCCCATATGGTCTCCCAGAGCACCACCAGCAGGAGTAATTCCTGAGGGTAGATGCTCAGGAGTAAACTTTGAGCATCGCTGGGTATGACCCCAAAACAAAACAAAACAAAACCCCGAAAAATAAAAACAAAAACCTTTTTATACAAAATCTGGATCAGAATGTGTGAACAGATTCCTGGCTCCATTCCTTAATAGCTGCGATTTCTTTTTTTGTGAAGTAACACCCATTATACCAATAAGAAACACAGTGCCTTGGGCTTATAGTAAGCCTTTAATAAATGTTACCTGTTAACTATTATTCTATAACCCCAATTATTTCCTATGCAAGAATTAGTTTTGGGGGGCGGGAGCGATAGCCCAGCGGGTAGGGCGTTTGCCTTGCATGTGGCCGGCTCATGCCGGCCCGGGTTCGATCCCCGGCATCCCATATGGTCCCCCGAGCACCGCCAGGAGTAATTCCTGAGCGCAGAGCCAGGAGAAACCCTGAGCATTGCCGGGTGTGACCCAAAAAAAGCAAAAAAAAAAAAAAAAAAAAAGAATTAGGTTTGTTTTTTGGGCCATACCCAATGGTGCTCAGGAATCACTCCTTGGGGCCAAAGCAATAGCAGAGCGGGTAGGGCATTTGCCTTGCATGCAGCTGACTAGTTTTATCCCCAGCATCCCAGATGGTCCCCGAGCACCGCCAGGAGTAATTCCTGAGCAATGAGCCAGGAGTAACCCCTGAGCATTGCTGGGTGTGACCCAAAAAAGGAAAAGAAAAAAGAAAGGAATTACTCCTTGCAGGCTCAGGGATTAAACCTGGGCCTGACACATGTAATGTAGCACCCTACCCACTGTCCTACCGCTCTGGCCTCATATGCAAGACTTCATGCACTGAATAATCTTTCCAATATTTTAGTATACTGTTTCCCTTCAGTCTTTACTTCTAATTACTGATTTTGTTAACTGTCATCTTTAAAAGTTATATTTAGGGGGCCGGAGTGATAGTCCAGTGGGTAGGGCATTTGCTTTGCACGCAGCCAATCGGGTTCGGTTCGATCCCTGGCATCCCATATGGTCCCCCAAGCACTGCCAGGAGTAATTCCTGAGTACAGAGCCAGGAGTAACCCCTGAGTGTCATCGGGTGTGACCCAAAAAGCAAAAAAAAATATATTTAGAGGGGATTGGAAGCAGTAGTACAGTAGGTAGGGCATTTGCCTTGCATGCAGCCAATCCAGGTTTGATCCCTGGCATCTCATACGGTTCCCCAAGCACCGCCAGGAGTAATTCCCAGGAACATTGTCAGTGTGGCCCAAAAAAAAAAAAAAAAAGACATTTGGGGACTGCAGACAGTACAGGAGTAGAGCACGCACAGGAGTGGAGCACCTTTTAGGGACTGCAGACAGTATAGGAGCAGAGCACTTTTCCTGCACGTAGTCACAGTGGTTTGATTCCCACACCATATAAGGTCCCTTTAGTACCACCGTCATACCCAAGTACAGAGCCAGGAGTAAGAAACTGGGTACCAGAGTGAAGCCAACCACCAGTCCTGCCAAGTGAGAGTAATAGAACCATAGCCAAGCACTGGTTTGTTTTGTGGCCACACCTGGATGTGCTCAAGGGACCATGCGATAGGAGGGATTAAACCCAGACCTTCAGCAAACAAACCTTCAGCCCTTTGAACCATCTCCCTGGCGCATGCATTGTAAATACAGAAGTTTTGCTATCTTAGTGTAACCTCTTTTAAATTAGTCTATTTTTTCTGTCCTGTGCTGTGGTGCTGAGGGCCTCTTTCAGAGTGGTGCTGGGATTGCTCCTGGAGGAACCTGGCTGGAGGTCCATGCAAGCCCAGGGACTGAAACAGGTACAAACACACACTCCACTGTGAACTAGCTCCTGAGATCCACATTTTTTTTTTTTTGCTTTTTGGGTCACACCCGGCAATGCTCAGGGGTTACTCCTGGCGGTGCTCAGGGGACCATATGGGATGCCAGGGATCGAACCCGGTTGACTGCATGCAAGGCAAACACCCTACACGCTGGACTATCGCTCAGGCCCCCACAACATGAATTTTTATAACTCTCATTTTTTTGTAACCAATTGATCTTTGTTTTTGGCCACTCCTGGTGACGCTCAGGGATCACTCTTGGCGGTGCTCAGAGGATCATATGGGACATTGGGGATGGAAACCGGGTCAGCTGCATGCAAGGCAAGCACACTACTGGGTTTTTGGGGTTTTTTTGCTTTTTGGGTCACACTCAGCGATGCTCAGGGGGTTACTCCTGGCTCTGCACTCAGGAATTACTCCTGGCGGTGCTCGGGGGACCATATGGGATGCCAGGAATCGAACCCGGGCCGGCATGGGCCAGCCGCATGCAAGGCAAACACCCTACCCGCTGGGCTATCGCTCCGGCCCACTACTGGGTTTGTTGTTCTTTTGGGCCACACCCAATAAGCTCAGGGAACCATGTGATGTGGGGGATCAAACCTCAATCAGCTGGGTCAGATCGATAGTCCAGTGGGTAGGACGTTTGCCTTGCATATAGCTGACCTGGGTTTGATCACCAGCATCCCATATGGTCCCCAAGCACTGCCAGGAGTAATTTCCTGAATGCAGAGCCAGGAGTAACCCCCGAGCACTGCCGGGGGGACTCCCCAAAAAAAAACCCTTGGTCAGCTGTGTACAAGGGAAGCTGTCCTATGTGCTCTTTTCTTTTTTATTGGGGGGGGGGAGATGGGGGCACACCCAGAAGTGCTCAGGACTTATTCCTGATTCTGTGCTCAGGGATCACTTCCAGAGGGGCTAGTACAGGCCCGTGGTGTGTAAGGCAAATATGCCTACCCTTTTACTATTTCTCCGTACAGCAATTCAAAGTTTTGTGTTGTACTCATGTAGATTCGCACTTTCTCTTCACATAAACACACAAGCACTATTTTGGTGGTGGTGGGGGGGGTCAATCCTTGGATTAGTCCAACCAAGTTAGATTTTGTTAGTTAACATGAATTTTCCTATTTTATCCCTTAAAGATTATGCACTGGGGCGGAACGATAGCCCAGCGGGTAGGGCGTTTGCCTTGCACGAGCCGGCCTGTGCTGGCCTGGGTTCGATCCCGGCATCCCATATGGTCCCCGAGCACCGCCAGGGGTAATTCCTGAGTGCAGAGCCAGGAGTAGCCCCAGAGCATTGCCGGGTGTGACCCAAAAAGCAAAAAAAAAAAAAAAAAAAAGATTATGCACAAATGCCCTTTTTTTGCTTTGACTTTTTTTGGGGGTCATACTCAGCGATGCTCAGTTGTTCCTGGCTCTGCACTCAGGAATTAGTCTTGGTGGTGCTTGGGGGACCATATGGGATGCTGGGGGATCGAACCCGGCCGGCTGCATGCAAGGCAAACGCCCTACCCACTGTGCTATCGCTCCGGCCCCTGGACTATTGTTCTGGCCCTACAAATGCTGTTTTGATTCTATCAAACTCTACTATTACTAATAACGTAATTATTCTCTTATTTGCAGTGAGAAAGATGAGAAAGCATTGAGAAAGAAGCAAACTGCTCCTCACATCCGGGAACTGTCCTGATACAGCCAGGCTCTGGTAGTTGCTAGGAGCTGCTTAAGCACAGCTAGGAAATTATGTTCAATGTGTGGAGACAATCTCAAAAAGCATTCGTATCAGTCACTCGATGGTTATTATTGAGGCAAAACCCACAATCATTTCATAACTTTAAGAGAAAAAAAATCTGTGCAAACTACAGAACAGCAAACATTCCCCCTTTTCCAGCTGAGTGCTTGCTGCTTTATTACCAATCACCAAAAGAGCAAACAGCTTCAGCTTTCTGCTGTTCTGCCTTAGATAAGCTATCCCGCTTTCATAACAGCACCCAATCCAGGTGAGGCACCACTGTCCCAAAATCACTTAACCAAAGTCTACATCTTGTATGTTCTTTTTTTTTTCTTTTTGGGTCACACCCAACAATGCTCAGGGGTTACTCCTGGCTCTGCACTCAGGAATTACTTCTGGCGGTGCTTGGGGACCATATGGGATGCCGGGATCGAACCGGGCTGGCACAGGCTGGCCGACATGCAAGGCAAATGCCCTACCCGCTGGGCTATTGCTCTGGCCCCCTACATCTTGTATGTTTTAAGACCTTTTTTTTTTTGGGGGGGCCAGCCACACCCAGTGGTGCTCAGGGCTTACTCCTGGCGGGCTCAGAGGACCATATGGGTGCCAGGTATTTTTTTTTTTGTTTGTTTTGGTTTTTTGGGTCACACCTGGCAATGCTCAGGGGTTTCTCCTGGCTCTGCACTCAGGAATTACTCCTGGCGGTCGTCGGGGACCATATGGGATGCCGGGATCGAGGCCGGCATGGGCCGGCCGCATGCAAGACAAACACCTTACCCGCTGGGCTATCGCTCCAGCCCCGGCCCCAGGTATTAAGTCCATGTCGCCACATATAAGGCAAGTGTCTTATCTGATGTTCCATCTCACTGGCCCCTCTAACACCCTCTTGCTGAAACATCCCCAGGGCATGCTAGTGTATTCCTGTTTTTGGGGTTGCACCCGGCAATGCTCAGGGATTACTCCTGGCTCTGTATTCAGGATTTACCCCTGACGGTGCTCGGGGACCATATGGAATGCTGGGGATCAAACCCGGGTCGGCCACATGCAAGGCAAACACCCTCTCTGGTGTGCTATTGTCCCGCCCCTATTCCTAGTGGTTTTGGCTGAGGTATATTAAATAAAGAACATAAAACATCCTTGAGTCCCCAAATCTACCTCTTCAGATATATTTGGCAAAAGAAATGTTAGGTGTTGGCTTGAAAAAAATTCATACTGCTATCTACAATAACATTGTTTATAAATGTTCATAATGCAATTTTTTAATCTAAAATTGAGCCAGAAAATCAACATCAGCTTGTCAATGAGTGGTTTCTAAAATCCACAAACAGTACTTCAGAGTTTTTTCACTTTTAAGCCTTAGGCCCTTTTGTTTAATGACCAGTCCTAATGACCAGCCCACAATCTCCCACCACAGGTGTTGGCCTGAGTATCAGTCGGTAAGAGAGCAAGAGGTAGCTGGAGACAGATGAGGGGACAACACACACACACAAACTCTAATCTCTCTCTCTCTCTCCACACACATACACTCACACAGAGTGTCCCCTTAGACACCTGAGTTATTTCCCATACATCAGCCATGAGCAGAGGAAGAACTGAGGACCAGGGTGGGGTCTCTAGCCTTACTGATCTGACATAAAACTCTGGTCCTATATGGAGGAAGGAAGGATAAACCTTGTGCTTGTGTCCCCAGAAGAACTCTCCTCCCAGCAGCTCTCAAGCCTTGAAGGCTTAAAGCACTGGTAACTGAGAAAGGGATGGGATAGGAGGGACACTGCCATCAACACTCGGGCAGCAAATGCCAGCACCTGCTAGGCTGTTTGAATAGGGGGAAGATCTTTTAATACATATCCCATTCTCACTTCCCCTGCACACACGCCCTTCCTTAGTACCTGCCCCCTAAATGACCCTAAGAGCCCTGGTTACTAAGGCAACCTGGGGAAGAGTACATGCAGATAGAAATCAGAAACAGATGGAACTATTTTTAAACTAGATTAGGTGACTATAATTCTGTTACCCACAAAGTGCCTTCCCCAAGGGCCCATTTTGTCTTGTTCTGGGTTCCGACTCCCTTTTCACTGGTCTCTGTCCATCCTTACCCATTATGAGAGCCAGGTCTTTATCCCATTTTGGCATGAGTCCTAGTTACTGTTCCCATACTCCGCACAATAGCTAAGCAACTGCCTCCATTTGTTAAAAATAATCGTTCTTTTATTTCTTTGGAAAGTGGTGGGCCCTGCCCTATGGATTTCCAGGCCAAACCAAGGTAATAAATGTTGCCCCTCATCTTTTGGGCTGGAGCACTATGGTCCCCGCCTTCCCAGGGGCCCAGGAGCAGTTCCTGTATTGTCCAACTCAACTAGGCCCAAAATAGTCTGAAGGCTCCTATCAGGCCTTTTCCTGGCCACCTGCTTCCCAATCTTTTCTGGCTTTCCCTCTGGGCTGAATATTTTTTCTTCCATGCCAGTGCTGAAAACCTGGGCTGTGCAGAAGAGGGACATGACAGGGATGTCCCCAACTTCCCATCAGGGGACACTGAGTCCCTCAGTCAGTCCTTCCTCTCTGCTGGCTTCAGTCTCCTACACAAGCCCCTTCTGTGAGGCTTGAAGGAAGATGGACAAGAGGACCCTCATAAAAGGGAAGTGAGACAAAACACCTGCTCAGCTCCTTCTCAGAAGCAAACTCCTTGAAGTCTCTTGTCCTAGTTCTTGAGTGAGCCCTTCAGACAGAGCCTGGAGAGCTAGGAGAGTGGGGAAGGACCCTTGATCCTAGCCCTGGGAGACTATACCAGGGGAATGTCCAGGAGCCCCGTCAATGTGGCATGGCTGTGATACGCATGCTCTGGGAAGCGATGGGGTAAGTCACCATAGGAGTGGTGGTGTGGCTCATTGTGATTCCTGCCAAGGGTTGGGCCATGGAGACGGCCACCGGGGCCACCGGGGCCACAGACACAGCCACAGGAGCCATGGAGACAGGCGGGGGTGCCATTCCCTGGGCAATTGTCTGAGCCAGAGCAGCTGACAGTGGTGTGATCTCTGGGTTCAAGTGTGGGGGGTGGGGGAGGTGGAGCAGCAGGAGGGGCAGCATTTGTTGGGGGGAGCAGCTGGAGCTCCAGCAGGGGCCACCAGTTCTTGCTGGGACACGGGGCGAGGCTGAAGAGCCTGGCTACTGAGAGTAGTGTGAGTCTGGGCAATGCCATGGTTAAAAGTGGCGACAGTACCCACGGTGGGGGCCAGAGTCTGCTCAGTTGCTGGTGCAGTAGAGCTCAGGGTCATGACCTTG
The DNA here is from genome assembly GCA_021461705.1 of Cryptotis parvus. Lineage (NCBI taxonomy): Eukaryota > Metazoa > Chordata > Mammalia > Eulipotyphla > Soricidae > Cryptotis > Cryptotis parvus. The sequence continues at coordinate 12,421 of JAJIBD010013677.1, read as the reverse complement.
GCCTGATTTCGGAACTGGGCATTTTGTTCCAGCAGTACCTCATTGGTAGCCAGCAGGTTGCTGACCTGCTTCTTTAGCTCCTCTACTGCTTCCTGAGCATGGCATTCTCCTCCTCTAGCAGTCTACACTCTACTCCTCGAGGTGGAGCCAGGCTATATTCATAGGATTCAAAATGGGGGCCATCTGGGGGGCAGCACCCACCTCGCCGACGCGCTTAGGGCCTGGCTCATGGTCCTCAAAGCCCCTGTCGGGGAGGTCGTAGATATCATAGAGGTCGTGACGTCGTCCTGGAGGAACTGGGCCCGCGGAGCCCCCACCACCAGCACCTCCTCCACCGCGAGCATCAAACTCAAAATCCCGCTGCAGATGACGAAACTTGCACTTGGCTCCTCTCTGGCAGTCACCCTTGAGAAAGTCCCGGCAGATGGGCACCTCCTCCTTGCCGTTGGGGAGGTCAGCTGGTGAAAGGCCGAGGCCAGCTGCCACCTTCTGCCTTAGCCGAGGGGAAGCTCTCCTGTTTTCTTATAGCCATCTTCATCTTCCTTGGATCCATGGATGAATCGGCAGTTTGGACGGCTACACTCCTTGTTCTGGAAGTCATGGCAGAAGATGAACTCATTCTTGCTCACTCCCAAGTTGGACACCTCACTCATGTCCGGATGACGATAGCGGCAACGCTTGCCTCGCTTGCACACGTTCCTCAAGAAGTCTCTACATATGGCATCTGAGCTGGCCCCGCCACTGCCTGCCCCTGCCCCACTGGCCTCCTCGGTGCCACCGCCTCCAGGGCCTCCACCGCTGTTCCCAGTGCCGTTCGCATAGTTGTCCCGGTCGGGCATCCTGGTCCCCCTAAATCAGGGCTTTCTTCTTTTTCTTGCCACCCTTGGTGACTGCTAGGAAAGAGGAGAACCGTGTCAAACAGAAGTCTTCCAGAGGGCCACACTCTTCCCGACTAGAGCAGGCAGTCCAGCAAGAGGCAGAGCAATGGCTTTGGGGCTAGAGATTCTAAGGGGCGAGAATTCAGCGGGACTGGCTGGCTGGCCAGAAGGTCCCGCCCAGGTCCTTGTGCACCTGGTGTGGGTCTGAATGATTCACACTTGCCTGGCTAAAGGAGGAGGGAGCTGGGGTGAAGTCACCTCTTCTCACTGATCATAATAGGCCAAGGAGGGGGCAGGGAGAGAATAGTGTGGGATTTTGTTTCAACTGGCCTTATGAAACTTGTGGAAGTGAAATGGAAACTGCTGCTAATATCTGAAGAGGCTAAGAGGAGACGGGGAACAGTGGGCAAGTTGGGCTGGTATGCTGCCCGGGATATGCACCATGAAGACAGGTGACATAACTATCCTAAACTCCACTTCCAGGGGATTTCAAATGCGAGCTCTAATGAGTAAATGTACAGGCGCTCTTGAGTCAAGAAACCAGTCTGTAGTGTCACCTTAAGGGCACTTCCCGAACCTTCCATCTCTTAATATTCCCTCCTAGTTCACTGCCACTGTCAACCCAGAAGGGTTAGCTCCCCCACTCCACCGCACCCCCACTTCAGAGGAAGAGTGCTATAGCTAGAATCTGCATTTAAGGACACCCCCAAAGGAAAAAATAATTCTTGGTAAGGTCAAAATAAGAGTAAGATTGGGGCCGGAGCGATAGCCCAGCGGGTAGGGCATTTGCTTTGCACGCGGCCGGCCTGTGCCGGCCTGGGTTCGATCCCGGCATCCCATATGGTCCCCCGAGCACCGCCAGGAGTGGCCCCTGAGCATCGCCGGGTGTGACCCAAAAAAGCAAAAAATAATAATAAATAAATAAGAGTAAGAGAGTAAATTCATTTTATAATGCCCTCCCTTTCCCCATTCTATTTTTTTTTTAACTTTTTGGGTCACACCCGGCAATGCTCAGGGTTTACTCCTGTCTCTGCACTCAGGAATTACCCCTGGTGGTGCTCATGGAACCATATGGGATGCTGGGGATTGAACCCGGTCAGCCGCTGCAAGGCAAAGGCCCTACTGACTGTGCTATTGTTCCGCCCCCTTTCCCCATTCTAGACCCCACTCCTGCTCCTCCATGGGAAGAGACTTCAAGTCTCACCATTCCTCACCCTGTAAAGATCCTCTTGGGGCCAGAGCAACAGCACAGTGGGTAGGGCGTTTGCCTTGCACACAGCCGACCCGGCACCGCCAGGAGTAATTCCTGAGCACCACTGGGTGAGACCCAAAAGTAAAAAATAAAAAGTAAAGATCCTCTTTACTTGTAACTCCATTAAGGCTTGTAAGTGTCCTTTCCCAAGAGAGCCATGGCATGTCGGTGCCCTGCACTGATCCCAGCGCTCCCTGCTCTCCTGCCCTGCCACCACGTGTCTGAGCCCTAAGCCTGTCCCAGGCAGTGTGCGGGCTCCCTCTGCTGCTCAAACAGGAAACCCACGTGGCCTCCCTTGGAGCAGAAGGAATCTCCTCACTGGTCTCGCTCTCCCCACAGCCGCTTGCTCTTGCCTCGACTCTGCCTCCACATCTCCCCGAAATGACCAGAGCAGGACAGAGGCCAGAGCTCTCTTCCTCTAAAGTCGGACAGTCCCAGAAAACCAACAGACACAACAAGAGGAAAAAAAGAGTGCTTAAAAAAAAGATACACATTCTCACTAAAAGGGCAACGACTGGCGAAAAGAGCCGCCTTCGGGCTGGGGGCCGCAGCGCCAGGCCCACCTGGCCGGCTACTCCCGCCACCCACTGCCCAGGATGCGGATACCTGAGGTAGCTCAGGTGAAGTCCGGGGCTCCTGTGGGTCTCCACCTCCACATCACTGCTGGGTTCTGGACGGAGAAAAAGGGAGACTTGAGTGGGAGCGGGGGACCAAGGGGCCCTACGGGGCGACCGTGACCAGGAGGACGTCTGAGGAACCGAACTGCAGCTGTCAGAGGGCGGGAGAAGTTGCCCGTTAAAGGTCCGGACTAGCGCTGAGTGGGAGCGGCCGGGACCAGGGGGGGAGAGCCGCCGTGCGGACGGGGGGGGGGGGCCGCCTGACGCCGCGGGGCCGCGGCTGACAGCGGCGGGCGGGAGGGCGGACTCGGGGGGCGGTGATTCCGACGCTCGCAGACAGCCCCGGGTTGGCCGGGAAAGTGCCGGGAGTTTCCCGCCGCACGTTGTCCGTCTCGGCAGGCGCGGAGCGCGGCGGCCGGCGCCCGGCCATGAGCAGGTGAGAGGGCCTCTCGGGGGTGCTCCAAGTGAAAGGAGGGGGACTCCAGGTGACATCAAGGAGATGGGTAGGGCCGTGACGTCACGGAGCAGGCGTTTGGTGGCGGAGCGGGGTCAGTCAGAAAAGCAGCTCGGCCCGGGGGGCGCGTAAGAGCCAGCGTTAATGGGGGGCCTCGCGTCGTCCGGCGGAGCCCAGCCGCTGGGCCGGCCCCGACTCCTCCCTCGGGCGCGGCCTCCACCTAAGTCTCCCGCCTCCCTCACCTGCCGCCGCCGCCGTAGTTGCTGCTGCCGCCTGCCGGTCCTCTAGCTTCGACAAAGAGCCGCCTACCCTGGCGCCTTCCGTTTCCTGCGGAAGAGTCGACGCTCTAGCCACCGGACCCGGAACTAGACTCTATGGCGCGCGCGAAGCCGCGGCTGGGCGCAGGAAGTTCCCACTGAGCACCGCGCGTCACCATGGCAACCAGGGGCCGGGCGCAGCAGGCGGAAGCGTGCGACCCCCCCTCCCCACGCCCACCGCCTCCACGCCCCTTTCCATGCTCGCGACCGTCGCGATCAGGTGCCAGGCGCAGTGATTCCCGCACCTGATCCAACCATAGAAACACAACAGACGCCGCGATCTTGAGCCATGACAAAACGGGTGATTTATTGTGCACACGCTACAGCGCGCCGGCAAGAACAGTTAGTCCGGGATGTCAAGTCCGGGGCAAGGGCCGGAGAGGGGCAGAGTGGAGCGCCGGTCTCCCGAGGCGCGGCGAGCGATGTTCCAGATGCAGAGACGCCCAGAGCACGCGGCAGGTGTCCACGCGCGTCCCGGCCCCTCCAGGCCTCGCCTCTGCGCGGCGGCCTCGGCGGTGCACCAGCTTGCAGCTCACTTGGACCTCTGCCGCATCTTTCTTCTCTTGCGCTTCAGCCTGAAAAGCAGACCCAGGCGAATGCCCCACAGCCCGACGGCAGCTCCGCGCGCACCAAGCACGGTGTGCCCGATGCGAGCTGCCATTGCGCGTTAGTCGCTCGGTCCTGGTGCGGAGCGATAGGACGCGGGTGGGTTTGTCTGCACCGACCTACCCGGTGAGCGCCCCGGGCTTCCATAGGGCCCCGCGGGTGCGGCGCAGACAGGGGCCCCCTGCACGCACCCCAGCCGCAAGCCGAGCTGTGTGTTTGTGTGTGTGCGCGCGCGCGTTTCATTCCCCTCCGCCCCTGCCGGCCGAGTTTCAACATTACCTGCGCATTCGCTTCTTCCTCCACTGCAAAAGACCACAATAGACAAGGAATGAAGCATTAGTATTAGGCACAAACCCAGCAAGCCACAGAGCTCTATTAGCTTCCTGGGCCCAAGACGACCTCAATCAGGGCATCACAACCCGAACAGACCCAGGACTCGGACCCACGGCCCCCAGCAAACGCCGCAGGCGCTCTTCTCCCGTCTTCCCCCCTCCCTCCCTCCTGTCTGGGAAGCCATGGCCGACTTCCTCGCTCGGACTCCGTGCTGCCGAGCGCCAGGGCTGCATCTTCTAGCAGGGCGCGCTTACCTTCGCTCTCATGGTGCGGAGGCCCCTGCGGAGAAAGGCAGAGAAAGACTACGGTTGGTTTGCGAGGCTGATGCTGAACGTCAACACCAGATGCCGGCGGATTGTGCGCGGAACCCGAACGCGCAGGCACTCACCAGCCAAGATGGCGCTAAGGCCGAGAGAGCGCAAGCACCCCGCCTACGGCTATTTAATGGCACGCTCGCTGTCGTCATTTCCGGTCCCTCCCTTCTCGGAGGCGGGGCCCACGGCCCTGAGCCGGCTTCAGTGATTCCGTAGGAGAGGCGCTTAAAATGGAAGTTTTGGGGGAGTTGGAGTAACAACTTCTCCTTCGCGGCTTTTAGTATGAGGGGGGTATAGTGTTTTAATCTGAGCACACATTTCTAATCTAGGAGCAAGACTACAGATTAGTAGTGTAGAAGGTACGGACTTCCCTTTAAACTCTCATTGCTCCATGGGAGTTGCAGTTTCTTAGTGAAATCCTCCATTTTGCTATGGATAGGTATGGGTTGTACAAATATTCCTTATTTGCTTTACTGGTTTATATTGGGGTGGGGAGGAAGAAGGTGCACTACACCCCGTGGAGCTGAGAAACCAGTGCTAAGGAATTCACCCCTGGCCTGTCCAATGCCTTGCAGCCCTTTGAGCCCTGACTTTTTTTTATAAAGTTGCTACAGGTAGATCCAGTGAATCCAATAACTTGCAAAGGTCTTAAGATCTAAGAAGATGGAAGGGATGCAAAGTGATGAGCCTAGGGGCCATCTGATCTGCGGGGAGGGCGCTTGCCATGTGATTCCATCCCTTGCATTCCAAATGGTCCCCCAGCACAGCCTGGAGTGACCCGAGCATCCCCGGTGTGGCGCAAAAATAAAAACAGAAAATTTTAAGTGATGAGTACAGAAAGTTGTTATTCTACAAAAATAGCTTTGGGGCCAGCGATAGCCCAGCGGTAGGGCGTTGCCTTGCACCGCGGCCGGCTCTTGCCGGCCCGGGTTCGATCCCCGGCATCCCATGTGGTCCCCCGAGCACCGCCAGGAGTGGTTCCTGAGTGCAGAGCCAGGAGTGACCCCCTGAGCGTTGCCGGGTGTGACCCAAAAAGAAAAAAAAAAAAAAGGAATTACTCCTGGCGGTGCTGGCGGACCATATGGGATGCCGGAGATTGAACCCAGGCCGGCCTGGGCCAACGGCCCCTAATCACTATTTTATAGATCAAACCTCTTTGTTTTCGTTTTTTGGTCACGCCCAGCAATGCTCAGGAGTTACTCCTGTCTCTTAAGAGCCTAGCTTTATTTATTTATTTACTTAACGCTATTTATTTAATACTTAATGCTAAAATGGCCGAGTTTTAGCATTACCTGCGCATTCGCTTCTTCCTCCACTGCAAAAGATCACAATAGACAAGGAATGAACCGTTAGCATTAGGCACAAACCCAGCAAGCCACACACACGGAGACTCACAGACATGGGACAGAGCTGCTACTGATTCTCCCTATGCCCAGCCGCTCACAAGGCGCCCAGGAAGGATGGCGGTTTCTAGCTCTGGCTCTCCACCTCAACAGAGCCTCACAACAAACCAGACGACACCCCACACACACACACTCCATGAGGGCCTCCATTTTCCACATCCTGACTTCCCTCTCGTCAGAACTTCTCCCAGCAGACTGGCCTATTAAAGCCTGACTCGTGCAGCCGCTTGGCCCACATGGTTCATCAATAAATGCTGGATTTAGGGGCAGGAGCGATAGCCCAGCGGTAGAGCGCTTTGCCTTGCACGGCCGGCCTGCGCCAGCCCGGGTTCAATCCCGGCATCCCATATGGTCCCATGAGCACCGCCAGGAGTAATTCCTGAGTGCAGAGCCAGGAGAAACCCCCTGAGCGTCCGCCGGTGTGACCCAAAAAGCAAAAAAAAATAAATAAATAAATAAAAATAAATGCTGGATTTAGAGATGACTACAAGAGTATGCTACCCGCATGGCAGAGCCTGGCAAGCTACCTGTGTCGTATTTGATATGCCAAATACCAGTAACAATTATAGACCTCATTCCCATGACCTGATGGAATGGTTTGAGGCTCTTTATGTTCCTGGAGCAAGCAGGTGCCCTTGGGCTCTACTAGCATGAGACAGGTCATATGGAGATGTTACTGGTGCCTGCTCGAGCCAATCGATGATGACCAGGAAGACAGTGATACAGTGATACTTATTTTTTTTGCTTTTTTTTTTTATCTCAGGGTTTACTCTTGGCTGCACTCAGGAACTACTCCCGGCCGTGCTCGGGGACCATATGGGATGCCGAGGATTGAACCCGGGTCGGCTGGGCGCAAGGCAAACGCCCCTACCCGCTGTGCTATTGCTCAGCTGTGCTATATCGCTGCAAAGCTTTTTCTTAACCAACGAAGGACCTCTTGTGACAAAGATTGAGGCTGAATAGCTCAGATTTTTTGTTTTTTTGGCTTACCAGACGATGCTCAGGGGTTACTCCCTGCTCAGCACGCAGGAAGAATTACTCCTGGTCGTGCTCACGGGACCTTATTGGGGAGTCCAGCGATCAAACCCAGGCAAACACCTACCCTCTGTACCTTCACTCCGGGTCCCTGAATAGTTCAGATTCTTGCCACAGTGCTTTTTGTTCTCATTCTCTTTATGAAAGGTCAAACCAGTGGACAAGAGTGTAAACAAGATTGGCCAATTCCTCTAGGGCAACACTGTTAGGTTCTGGCTGAAGCATAGTCCAGCAGGTAGGGTGTTTGCCTTGCATGCGCCCCACCCAAGTTCCATCCATCCATCCCAAACACCAGAGAATTCCTGAGCATCACCGGTGTGACCCAAAAAGCCAAGAAATAAGGGGCGGGCAGCCCAGCGGTAGGGCGTTGCCTTGCCGGCCGGCCTGTGCTGGCCCGGTTCGCCTCCGGCATCCCATATGGTCCCCGGCACCGCCAGGAGGGTGGATTTCGAGTGCAGAGCCAGGAGTAACACCTGGCCGCCGGTGTGGCCCAAAAGCAAAAAAAAAAGAAAAAAATAGACTGTTAGGTATTAAACAACTTCCCTCGTGGGGCCAGAGGGAAGGGTGGGTAGGGGCGCTTGCCTTGCACACGGCTGGCCCATGCTGGCCAGGGTTCGATCCCCGGCATCCCATATGGTCCCCCGAGCACCGCCAGGAGTAATTCCTGAGTGCAGAGCCAGGAGAAACCCCTGAGCATCGCCGGTGTGAGCAAAATAAATAAATAAATAAATAAACAACTTTCCTCAGGCTAGAGCAGTAGTGCAATAGGTAGGGCATGTGTTCATCCCTGAGACCTCAGATAGTTCCCAATGCACTGCCAGGATTCCTGAGTGCAGGAATAACCCCGAACAGCACTGGATGTGGCACAAAGAGAAAGGAAAACAACTTGGGGTTGGGTGTTTGCACACGACCCAGGTTCCATCTCCAGCATTCTCTAGGGTTCCCTGAGCTCCTCAAGGAATAATTCCTAAGTCCAGAGCTAGGAGTAACCCCTGGGCATTGCCGGGTGTGACCCAAAAAAAAGAAAAGAAAAAAAAACTTCCCAGTCTCACAGTATGATTGGATCAAAAGGACCCAGAAAAAAATAAGATTTAGAGTTTTTTTTTTTTTTTTGGTTTTTTGGGTCACACCCGGCGATGCTCAGGGGTTAATCCTGGCTCTGCACTCAGGCATTACTCCTGGCGGTGCTCGGGGACCATATGGGATGCCGGGATCAAACCCGGGCCGGCATGGGCGGGCTGTGTGCAAAAGGCAAACGCCTCTACCCTACCTGCTGGGCTATCGCCTCCGGCCCAGATTTAGAGATTTAGATACAGGAAAGCTGAAAAAGAGCCCTTAGCCATAGGCTTTAATATGGTATACGTTTTTTGGGGGTCACACCCGGCAGCAAAAGGTTACTCCTGGCTCTGCACTCAGGAACCACTCCTGCTGGTGCTCACGGACCATATGGGATGCCGAGGATCTAACCCGGTTGGCAGTGTGTGAGGCAAATGCCCTACCCGCTACCTGCTGTGCTGTGGCTCTGGTCCCCCTATTTTTTTTTTAAATCACTGAGCACTGCAGTGTGGTAGAAAATACAGAAATACTAAATAGAAGAATCCTAAGGCTTTAGTCTGGGAGATAACTCAAAGGGCTGGAGCACTGATTTTCATGTGGGAGAACTGGGTTCAAGCTCACACTGCAAGTCTTTTTTTTTTTTTTTTTTTTTTTTTGGGTCACACTGGCGATGCTCAGGGGTTACTCCTGGCTCTGCACTCAGGAATTACTCCTGGCGGTGCTCGGGGACCATATGGGATGCCAGGGATCAAACCCGGGCCGGGCACAGCCAGCTCGTGCAAGGCAACGCCCTACTCGCTGGGCTATCGCTCCTGGCCCCTGAAAGTTTTATTATTGGGGCCTGAGCGATAGTCCAGCGGGTAGGGCGCTTGCCTTGCACGCGGCCGGCATGCCGGCCCATATGGTCCCCCTGAGCACCGCCAGGAGTAATTCCTGAGTGCAGAGCCAGGAGTAACCCCTGAGCATTGCTGGGTGTGACCTGAAAAGCAAAAAAAAAAAGTTTTATTATTAGTCCTTTTAATGTTTTCTGGTGGGGGGTGAGGTCATAGCTGGCAGGGATAGAGTACCAGGGACTATTCCTGCTGTACTCCTGGCAGTGTTCGGTGGACCTTATGGGGTGCCAAATCAAAGCAAGATGAGCCTGTCTTAACCTCTGCACTTTTCTCTGGCACCTATATATGCGTTTTGCACTTGGATGGAATTAGGCTACTCCCAATTGTGCTGGGGTACTAAATAGGTTTTAACTTGGATTAACCACAGCCAAGGGAAGTGCCTTAACCCCATACCACTTCTGGCCCTGTATTTCTCCCTTTTAGCTCTAGATAAATAAGGGTTTTAAGTTTTAGGGAACGTTAAGATGTTTATGTAGTTCTAGTACTATGGCCAATCAAATATAACAAGTTTCAGGGCTGGAAAGGCAGTATCGTACCTTAAGGCGTTTGCCTTACACATGCCCAACCCAGGTTTGATCGTTGGCATCCCATATGCTTCTCGAGCACCAGTAGGAGTAAGCCCTGGGCAGCATAGGATGTGGCTCTCCCCTCACCAAAAACAGGATAGACATTTTGAAGACAAATATAGAAACTTTTAGCAGAATCCTATGGTCCTCTTCCTTTTTTTTTTTTTTTTTTTGGTGGTCACACCCAGCAATGCTTAGGGCTTTTCACTCAGGATTTACTCCTGGCAGTGCTCAGGGACCATGTGATGCCACAGAATCAAACCCGGGTTTGCCATGTGCAAGACAAATGCCCTCTCCACTGTGCTATCGCTCTGGCCCCCTTCCTTGCCAACTCTTAAGAAATCTGTCGGCTGGGCGGAGCGATAGTCCAGCGGGTAGGGCCGCTTGCCTTGAAGCGGCCGGCCTGTGCCGGCCCGGGTTTGATCCGCGGCATCCCATATGGTCCCCTGAGCACCACCAGGAGTAATTCCTGAGTGCAGAGCCAGGGGTAACCCCTGAGCACCACCGGGTGTGACCCAAAAAGCAAAAAAAAAAAAAAAAAAAAAATCTGTCGGGGCCGGGGGTGATAGCACAGCAGGGAGGGCATTTGCCTTGCACACGGTCAACCCAGGTTTGATCCCCAGCATCCCATATGGTTGCCGAGCACTGCCAGGAGTAATTCCTAAGCGAAGAGCCAGGAGTAACTCCTGAGTGTTGCCGGGTGTGACCAAAAAAAAAAAAACACCTATGTCTTGCTCACACAGTTGTCTCAAATGTGTATTTAAGGTGCTTGCCTTGCACTTGCATTAATCTACCCTGGGGTTTGATCCTTAGCCTAGAGGGCCCTATGTACACCAGGACTTTCCTCTGAGCAAGGCCAGGAATAGCCCCTCCACAACTCCAGCTATGTCCCAAAACTTTTTGATCACTTGTCAAAAATTTATCCAATGTCATCCACTGTCTTGAGGTGCTAAATAAACACTACATATCCTTCCTGCCAAATAACCACCGAAGTTCTTTTAACTGACTTACTAAATTGATACACCTGAAGAGCATTTTATATCTTAGTATGCATTAATGTTGGTCCTGAACAGTCATTGTCAGTTTGCAACTTCAGGAAATAGCACAAAAATGTATAAGGCAGGTTGTGGGGTGCTGGGGGGCTAAGATCATACCCACTGATCCCCTCCCTACCACCATAAAGAGCAGCAGAAAGGCACATGATTATGAGCAAATCCAAATTTATTTTAACGCCATGTCATTTTCAATGTGTTTAAAAACCTCTTAAGTTAGTGGGAGCCCTGGTTCCCTGGGATAACATGCCAGAGGTACTGGAATTCATTGCCTTTCTCCCCAAACTCCTAGCAATTCATCCAATCCAAGTCCACAGCTTCAGAAAGCCACGAGTTGTCTCCTTCTGTCAGTCTTTTCCTCTGGTTCCTGGTCTTTCTTTCGAGAGAGTGAAGTCAAAATATTTTGAACAGGGAACAAAACCACAGTTGAGCTTCCAACTCAGGCTTGTAAGATGGAGCAAGGGCAGACCCCAGTGACTCCAAAGAAATTGGTACAGTTGAGATGGATTACTTCCTTACAGCTTTGTGGAAATTTTTCTTTTTTTAAAAAAAAGGTTCTGCACAACAAAAAGGACTAAAAAGGTTTACAAATGAAGATCCATTTGATAGATGAGAATCCCTAGGGAAATGCAGGCTGCGGCTCCTAAAAAACGGGAGGGGGCCTGACTGGATTAGGGAATCTTGTGTATGCATAAAACAATCTGTAGAGCTCCTCTCTATTGAGGCCAGATCAAACACGCTGTGGGAAAGAGCCCCAAGTGATGGGAAAATGCTGATATTTGAGTGGTATAAAAAAATTTCAGCTGAGTTTTTAGCGGTGGTGGCTACCTCAGCCTGTTCTGTTGTCAGCGGTGGCGGCTACCTCAGCCTGTTCTGTTGTCGGGCCACAGACCTTGACCAAGCAGAGAGTAGTAGAAAAAAGGCTAGAAAGAGGGGCTTGAAGACGATGGATTTTGACTCCTGATTTTATTAATCAATTTCTCTTTTTTCTATTTAAAGTAGTCTTCAGTAGCTGGGAAGCCTGGCCTCCCAAGACCAGAGTCAGTTGGAGCTGGTTGTTGTTGGAAGGGGCTGGGTGGGGTCTGGGATGGGGTGGGGACCCCTGCTCTGCTGGCTGGTCCTGGGTGGAGACGAACTGTGCGTCACAGAGCCTGGGGCATGGTGGGGAGGGACGAGGCAGGAGCAGCAGCTGGGGGAGATGGGACCCACCTCAGTCCCCAGCTTCATTTTCCTCTAATGTCTCCCCGCTGGTGGCATTCTCTGCAGTCTTAGAGGCCTAGGGTCCAAGGAAGGAATGGGAGAAGACGGGTCAGTTCCCAACAGCTTGGGCTAGTGTCTGGTGGCTCACAGGACAAAACTAGCCCAATTTTCTAGGCGTCAGGGCTCAGAAAACGGGGACGGGGTGTAAAGATACATGGAAACTCTCTTCCCAGCATGATCGCGAAGAATACAGGGACAGAGGGATTACGCTCACCCTCCCAGCAGATGACCATTACACACCTTCTTTTTTTTCTTTTTCTGGGTTTTCCGACTTGCAGAACTCTGGAGAAGAGCCTGGAAAACAGAAGAAAAACACATTAGGAGGAAAACAAAGGGTGGTTGTCACCAGAGCTCTCTGACGACAGCTGACAGGTGCTCACCGCTC
>JAJIBD010013676.1:0-51466 GCA_021461705.1 Cryptotis parvus | reverse complement strand
CTTCGCCTTAGGAAGGGACTCAATATGGGAGGGCGGTGGATTTCCTGACTGAATCCTCCATGGGATAAGGGTTTGGGAGCCTCATGACTCTGTTCATGGACTTTTCACTAAATCACATCCTCAGTCGTTCTTCTTCCCACCCTCCAGCGTCTCCGGGCCTCCAACGCCTCCAGGCTGCAGCAAATAGATGGCCCCTAGCTCAGGGCCATTTCCTCTGTCCAGTCTTCCCTCATCAACCCTCAGCTACATCATTCCTCCAGGCATCTATGGGGACATCTTGTCCAGAGACAAGACTCTCCTCTGCCAACTCCTTTCTTCAGAAAAGATCTACTTGTTGTTTGTTTGTTTGTCTGTCTGTTTATATTTGTTTTTAGGTCACACCCAACTGCCCAGGGATCATTCCTGGCAGTGCTCAGGCAGGACAATATGTCATGCTGGAGGACTAATCCCGGTCAGCTGAATGCAAAGCAAAAAAATCCTGCCCGCTGTACTATCTCTCTGGCCCAGCCGTCTAGCTTTTATTTCCACACTGTCTGCAGAGGAAGAGGAGAGGTCCAGCTTTGACGGGGAAGTGCCGCCCTAGTCCCACTCTGCAGGGTAGGACGGGAGACCTGGGGGCAGGTTCTTCTTGGACAGCCCTACGCAGAGAGAGCGAAGCAGGCCGCACCGTCTTTTTTAATCATTGACACATTTACAGGAAATTCAAAAAATAGGCAGAGAGATGGAAGGAAAACTTTTGCTTTATTACATAACACATCACAGCATGTTGATTTTTTAAAATGCATTTTAAATATGAAACGAAAATCAGACATGTCCCTAAAGTACCTCCCCTGTAATCCCAAGCCGTCTCATAGAATTTGCTTCGGGAAACCACTGGCCTAGTAAAACAGGGCATGGAATTTGGAGTCAGACAACCCTGATTCAGATCCTGGCACAAGCCTCTACTGCCTCCCAAAAATTAAAGCCACTTCAGTACCTGTGTCCTTAGATTGCTGTGAGGAAGACAGAGGAAGGTCAAACGCCTAGCACCGAGCCCTGGTGGTTAGTAGGTGCTCAGTAAACCCTGATGCTAATTCACCTGCCCCTGCTGCACCAACCAACACACCGGCTCCCCACCCCAGTTCATTTTTTTGTTTGTTTTGTTTGGAGGCCACACCGAGGTGCTCAGAGTTTATTCCTGGCTTAGGAATCACTCCAGGGGGAAGGGGGTTCAGGGGACTGTATGGGGTGCAAGGGAGAGAACTCAGGTTGTCCGTGCAAGGCAAGCACCCTACCCGCTGTGCTACTGCTCCTTCCCCACCCCAGTTCTATTACTCTGCCCCTCCCCCATGAGTTCCTGCTCAGGCTGCAAGGGTCCTAGAGTGGACATTCCCTACGGCAACAAAGCCCTCTGCTGACTTCCAGAAGATTCCTTTTTCTCCTCCATGTCTGCCCACACTCGTCCCCACCTCTCCTGGAGTTCCAGTCTCTGCAGTCGAGATGCACAAATAGGGCCCCTCACTGCAGAGGATCCTCAAAGGCGACACTCTGGCCTGGCTTCAAAGGCGCCATCGGCCTGCGGCTCCCAGTGGGCTGCCGTGAAGGGTGGGATCTAATCACAGCCACCGACAAGGCTGCTGAAGATGGAGAGCCTTAGCCAACCGCTGGCTGAGAAACAAAAGCCAGGCTAGGACACAGCCAGAACAGATCCCGACTTGTCGACCCCGCAAAACATCTTGTTCCTATCCTGCAGGTATTTCTGAGCTGCTGTCATCGTGACCTCCACCCCCAGTCCTGCCGCTCTGCCAAACCGGTAAACACGCTCCACTCGACACAGAGCCTTGGTCTGGCTCGCCCCGGCCCTGCCCCATGAGACAGAATCAGGAGGGCCAGACCCAGCTCGCTCTGCGTTTATGGGAACCCACTGGGTGGGGAGGAGGGTTTTTTTTTCCACTCTTCAGAAGGACATGTTTCGCTCTGGGGCTGGGCTGGGGCAGGATGCTTTCCTTCTGATTCTTCTCTTGACATTTTTGGGTGGCGAGAAAAAGGGAAACAACATCCGAGACCCTGATCTTCCATCTCCTCCTCCCCACGACCCAGACAGGTCGCATAGGATCACGTGGGTTAAAATCCTATCAGTTCTGGGGTGGGAGAACCCTCCTAGAGCCAGAATAACAGGTAAAGACCGTGGAGTCCCCTCCCCAAGGAACCCCTTGGAGTTCTAGCAAGATAGCGGGAGCAGAAGAGACCACCTTGGGTGCCCGCCCTCAGGCAGCTCCCAGCTCGCTCAGGAAACCCCAGTCTAATAGGGGCAGGAGGGGGAGCGCATGTGCCCCAAAGTATGATCTCAAAACGGAGAGGGTGCCCCTGCTGGGCGTGTTGTGTCCCCACTTTGCACGAAGCCAGGCACAAATGCACAGTTGACAAGGGTCTCACGCCAATGCTCCAGGCCCCAAAGATTTGTCCTCAAAGATGGCACCAAAATACAGCATTATGGGGCTGGAGCAATAGCCCAGCAGGTAGGGTGTTTGCCTTGCATGTGGCCGGCCTATGCCAGCCCAGGGTTCGATCCCCAGCATCCCAAATGGTCCCCCGAGCACCACCAGGAGTAATTCCTGAGTGCAGAGCCAGGAGTAACCCCCTGAGCGTCGCTGGGTGTGACCCAAAAATAAAAAGAAAAAACAGCATTAGGGAGCAGGAGAAGTAACAGAGCGGGGAGGCGCGCCTGCCCGTAACGCTGCTGCCCTGAGTTCGATCCCCAGCAGCCCGTTTGGTCCCCCGAGACCACCGGGAGTGATCCCTGAGCAGAGCCAGGAGAAAGCTCTGAGCATTGCTGGCTGTGGCCCCAAAACAAAATAAAGAAACCGGTATCATGGCTCCAGGGCTAATGTGATGGTACTGAAGGGAAGGGAAGCTGTGAGGCCTGGAGCCACATTCCCACCCCCTTCCGAGTATTCCCTTAACCCTGACCTAAGGGATCAGCATTGCGGCCTCCATCTCCCCGCACTGGCCGCCTTCTCTCATTCAGTGGCTGCTCCAACCGCCTCTGACAGAATCCTTCTTCCTCTCCGCTTCCTCCCAAACCTGCCTCACATTTACCTGAGGACGGAGGGATGCTGAGCCTAGTGCCCTCAGTGGGGGGAGAAGGGCTGGAGCAATAGCACAGCAGGGGTGGGGGCGTTTGTCTTGCATGTGGCCTACCTGGGTTCCATCCCCAGCATCCCATATGGTCCCCCCTGAGCACAGCCAGGAGTAATTCCTGAGTGCAGAGCCAGGAGTAACCCCCAAAAGAAAGAAAAAAATTCAGTGGGGAGAAGGAAAAGCTGGAGGCTGGGCCTGTCCGCCCACGGACCACCTGCAGAGACCCTAGGGACACCCACAGCTGCTTGTCAAGCTCAGGGCCGTGAACTGCCTCCCTCCAGACCAAAGCTCAGCGCTGGTCCTGACTCCGGGATGGCGGGACAAGGACCTGCACCCCGTGCCCGGGGCCTGCGGACAGGACCAGGCCCGCCAGAGGAGGCCGCACACCCCGAGGAAGGAGCTGAGTGACTCAGGCTTTGAGTGGAGGCTTGTGGGGTGCATCCCCAGGGCGTGGTGAATTCCTCCTCCATTCCTCAGCCAGTGGATGTGTCTGGGCAGTGGGCACTGTGGCCCCCAGGAGTTTCCCCTTGGCCAGGGCCACTTCTTCCACCTCACTGTGGAGAGACATTCCACATGGAACCTCTCAGCCCAGGAACGGTCTCCTCTGTTGGGGGATGCCCCTGAGGAAGCTGCCCCCGCGCCTCTCTAAGGCATGTCTGAGTGAAAACGTCATCGCATACCTTGTTCCAGGACGCGGGGTCCTGCCCCAAGAAATTCCACAGATGTTAGAGGAAGCGACCTACCAATGATACCCCAAGAAGTTCCACAGCCGAGGCCAGAGTGATATAAGCACAGAGGGAGGGCATTTGCCTTGCACGTGGCAGACCCAGGTTTGATCCCCGACATCTCATATGGTCCCCGAGCACCGCCAGGAGTAATTCCTGAGTGCAGAGCCAGGGTGTGACCCAAAAAGGAAAAAAAGTAAAAAATATAAGTTCCATACCTGTGAGAGAAAGCCCAGGCAGACCATCCCAACTTCTACTGTTTTTTTTTTTTTATTTGTTTGGCTTTTGGTTCATGGTCATACTTGGCAGTACCCAGGTTTTACTCCTGGCTCTGTGCTCGGGGACCACTCCAAGCAGGACTCGGGGACCAGATATGATAGCAAGGATAGAACCCAGGTTGACTACATGAAGGCAAGTGCCCTTCCCGCTGTACATCTCCCCGAAACTTCTGCTTATTTATCATGTGTTTATTTGGGGCCATACCTGGGCTAGGTCCACTCAGCGTTTGCTCCTGGTGGTACTCAGGAGACCTTGAGCGTCAGGCATAGAACCCAGGTTTCTGGGGCCAGAGCAATAATAGTACAGTGGGTGAGGCACTTGTCTTACCTGCTCTGACCTGGGTTCAATCCCCAGCATCCCACACAGTCCCCCAAACTCTCCTGAGTACAGAGCCAGGAGTAATTCTTGAGCATTACCAGTTGTGGCCCAAAACATCCACCTCCCCAAAAAAAGGAACTCAGGTTTCCTGTACGCACAGCCCGGGTCAGCTTGCTAAGTAGCTTCCCTGTCCCCACCCACTCCTAGCCCCACTGCTGGACCCTGCACCTGACCCCATGGGACCCCGAAGCCTGCAGGCCCTGGGGAGGAGCAGACGCATCCATGTCCCACCTCGGCTTTCCCAGCCCACCCTGGACGGCCTCAGCTGGGACAGCATCACCTCTCCTGGCCTTTCTGGGGTCCCGAGAAACTCTGCACATGGCCATCCTGGGGGGTTCCCTGGGTGACCTGGTCCCATAGGACTTTTCCAGGGGTCTGTCCTCGGGACTCTCTAGACAAACAGGGTGGAAAGGGGCACTAGGCGCTGTCTGGGACCCCCTTCCTTCTTGGCCTCACACTCTCCCCGGACTCCTGCCCTCAGGGCTCTGGAGAATGGTTGGGGTGGGGGGAATTGCAGAAGATACACCTCCAGGGGCCCCAGCAATGGTACAGCAGGGAGGGCGTTTTCCTTGCACACAGCTGACCAGGGTTCGATCCCCAGTATCCCATACGGTCCCCCGCAAACATGGCCAGGAGCAATTCCTGAGTGCAGAGCCAGGAGCAACCCCTGAGCATTGCTGGGGTGTGACTCAAAAAGAGAAACAAAATTAAAAAATAAGAAGATATACTTCCGGGGCACTCCTGGAGTGCTTCCCCTTTCCTCCATCCTAGCCCCTGCACGGTTCACGCATCTAAACAGTCAATAATAGCCTCCGGGTTGGAGCCAGCATCCTAGCCCCCTCCCTGGCAAAGCAAGGCTGCCCCTGCCCTCCCAGTCTGTGGGGGGCCAGATGTGGATCCCCAGCACATACAGCAGGTCCTGAGCTGAGGCTGGGCCAAGCTCCTTCCCAGTCCCGGTACAGGAAGTGTTTAATAGGTGTCTCCTGTAGGAGGCGCCCTCCGGGGAACACGCTGTCAGGTTGCAGCATCCCCTGCTACTCCCCCTCTTCCTCTGCTCCCCCCACCCCCACCCGTGTCCCTGCCCTGTGTCTCTCCAGAGGGTTTTCTGTCTGTCCTTCCAGCAGGACGTTGCATGGACATTCGTGTTCGTTCCACCTCATTGCCCACAGTCCCTCGCGCATTCCTGGGGTGCCACACGGCCTTTTCCTTCCTCAGAGCCTGGCACTGTCTCCGAGGGGCCCTGCTGGTAGGCGTGTCCTCTGGGATGCCCGCGGCTGTGAGTGCATTTTTTCTCTGCTCTCCATCCCCCTCTCCTCCAAGAAGGCCCATCCGTCCACTCTGCTCCGGCCAGACAGCACCCTGGGCTGGAGGTGCAGGGAAAAGGTTCTGTCCTCCTGGCAGTGTGAGGTGGACGCTCAAAGGAAGAGAGATCAGTGAAGGCCCTGAGGTCACCTCAGTCCCCGGCTCACGGAGCAGAGAGCCCTTCCTGGTGGGGGGACGAACACTCAGTCCTGGGGACCAAGGTGGGAAGAGGAAGTGGCCCCATAAGCCGGCTCCCTCTGACGTGCTAGAAGGCAGCTCTCCGCTCCTCGGGCAGGGCCGGGACTGGACTATGTGCAGCCCTGGGCCAGGCTGTCGCACCCCAGACAGGGCGCCTCCAGGCCCTCTCCCCATAGCTCCAGCATTGCCCTCGCCCTTTTCCCAGCCAGAGCAGGAGCAGGCTGCCATATCTAAGGGAGATATGGTTGAGCATGGAGGTCCCCCAAAGATGGCCAGGCCTCGGGCCATGTATGGAGACACCCCATAGTGCAGGCCCCAGGATGACAGGTGGAGACCAGTAGTGCAGCCCCTCAAGCCCACCTGCCACACCCCAGCCCACAGACCAGGGTCCCCGCAGTCTTCTGATTGCTGTGGGTTGGCTAGGGCTGATTGTGACAAGGCCCCTGGAGGAAAGCTGCCCCGAGGCCTTGTAGGAACCCCATTTCAACATCCCCTGCCCAGGAAGCTGCCCTCCACAGGGATAGACTTGGCCTTACCAGGTAGAGTGCAGGTCAGGCTTCCTCCTGGGACACCTCCGGCTCCCTCCAGGACTGCCCCTGCAGGGAAGGGCGAGGGCGGGTGAGGCTTGAGTAAGCAGCTTCACAAAGGCCCGATTCTGAGGAAAGTGACTCAGAGGTCGGAAGGAGGGAGTGACCAGGCTAGACACCTGCCGCACCTGGCCAGGGGTTCGGCTGCCCAGGCAGTGCGTGGTGCAGGGGGACCCTCAGGAATCCCTCTCTCCAGCTGTGCCCCTGACCTCCAGGGTACCTGGCACCTCCCATCTGGTGTTGCTCCAGCTTGTGCTCCCAGGCAAGGCCAATAATGGTCTGTTCTGTGGAGCACTTACACGACCCAAGGCCTGAGTGTGGGAGAGAACAATTATCTAAGGACACGGAAATGTGAGGCTCTGCCCTGAGCTCCAGCCAGCCCTGGCCAGCACCTACAGCTTCTCCACCTCCACCCCCATAAAGCTGGCTCAGCCTCGGAAACAGTCTCCCACCTCTACACTTGGGACCACCCCAACCCTGACCACTGGGCAGTACTGTCACCAAGGGATCTTTCAGATCCATGACAAGTCACTTCTGAGAACTTGGCTACTTTCCACTGCTTTGGGGATAAATTCAAAACCTCTGACTTGGCCCCCAGGAGCTGGATCCTGGTTACCTCTCCAACCCCATCCTTCTTTTTATATATGGAGTCTACTTCCCGTGTCTGAGACTCACAGACATGGGGCAGAGATGCTACTGGCCCTCCCTGTGCCCAGCCACTCATGAGGCGCCCGGGGAGGGATGGCAGGTTCTAGTCCTGGCCCACCACCCCAGCAGAGCCTCACAACAAGCCAGACGACCCCCCACTCCATGAGGACCTCCATTTTCCACATCCGGACTTCCCCCTCGTCAGAACTCCACCCAGCAGACCAGCCTATCACAGCCCGGCTTGCGCAGCCACTTCAGGCCGCGCGGTTCATCAATAAATGCTGGATTTTTAGATGACTACAAACAAGAGTATTCTACCTGCATGGCAGAGCCTGGCAAGCTACCCGTGTCGTATTTGATATGCCAGATACCAGTAACAATTATAGACCTCATTCCCATGACCTGATGGAATGGTTTGAGGCTCTTTATGTTCCTGGGGAAAGCAGGTGCCCTTGGGTTCTACTTGCATGAGACAAGTCATATGGAGATGTTACTGGTGCCCGCTCGAGCAAATCGATGATGAACGGGAAGACAGTGATACAGTGATACAGTGATACTTCCAGCAAAGTTCAGGGGGTCACTAGAGCCACTTAGGTGTGCCTGCAGTAGGAGGCGAAAACGGGGATACAGGGCTAGAGATAGAACCCGGGTCTCGCGACTTGCCAACCTACGCTCTGCCATATCCCCGTCCTAAGCCCCTGCATCCTTTGTGTACCGGTGACATGCAGAGCTCTCTGGCATCCCAAGCAGGACTTCTGACTCCTGTCCCAGGACCTTTGCACGAGTGGCTTCCTCTACTTGTTGGCTTTCTTTCCCGCCTCTCTAGCTTGATTTGCTCAAAAAAAAAAAATCCAATTTTTTTCTTTTTGAGTCACACCTGGTAATCCTCAGGGGTTCCTCCTGGCTCTGCGCTCAGGAATTACTCCTGGAAGTGCTTGGGGAACCATATGAGACACCAGGGATCGAATCCAGGTCAGTCACGTGTAAGGCAAACATGCTACCCACTGTGCTATCACTCCGGGCCCTCTTGGGGAAGCCTTATCTGATGCTCTCACTCCCGGAGGCAGGTTCCTTGTAAATTATGCTCAAGAATGCCTTGGCTGGAGCTGGAGTTATAACACAGCAGGGAGGGCATTTGTCTTGCACATAGCCGACCTTGGTTCGATCTCCGGCATCTCATACGGTCCCCAAGCACTGCCAAAAGTAACTCCCTGAGTGCAAAGCCAGGAGTAACCCCCTGAGCATCACCAGGTGCGGCCCAAAACAAGCAAAAAAAGGAACTGCCTCAACCTTTCCCTGTGGCATAATACACCTGCGTGATGGTTACCTGGACACTGATCCCCTATACCCCTCTAGATCCCCTGTACCCCAGCGTCCATCCTCGGGATGAAGAACACTGGTCATTCTTGACCTATTTTATAGACTGGCACTGGTCCACGGACCAGTGGTTGAAAACCACAGATGTAGACTAATCATCAGTCCCACTCAAAAAGACAACCCTGACCCCGCTATGCCCTGCACCCTAGCCAGTTGAGGTCTGGAAAGTGCTTGACCCAAAAGGCACTGTGCCAAAGGTGTGGGGAAGAGGAACCGGGGTGAGCAGAAGCACCCAGAAGGGAAAGCTGGGCCTCCTTGTCCCAAAGCAGGAAATGAGCTGCAGGCCGCTGGCTGAGGCAGACAGGGCAGTGCCGAGGGAGGCTGCAGCTAGCTCGGAAACCACAGGAACTGGGCTGGGTTTTCAGTGGAAGCATCTGATCAAAGCCACACTTTCCGATCTGGGTGGGGTAGACAGTCCATTCACTTATTCCTGCCTCTCTGAATGTGATCGTAGAGGCATTCAGCAACCAACCGCCACTGGGTACCAGCTCTGTGCTGTGCCCTGTGGGTAGGGCAACAAGGAGACATGACCCCTGAGCCCCCAGACCTGTTGCTTAGTGTCCAGGCCTGTTTTCTGGCTGAGCCCGTGGTGCTGTGAATAAGAACACAGACCTGCTTGAGAACGAGATCCAGAGCCCAGCAAGCGCTCTGGCAAGGCAAAGTCCCCCTGCCTTTCCCACCCCAACGTGACCCCGCCACCAGAGCAGGGTTGGATCTCGGGGACACTGAGAGTCTGTGTGTGTGTGTGTGTGTGTGTGTGTGTGTGTGTTCCTCTGCCCCTAAAGCGCCAGCCTCAGGCTGGGCAGCCCAACCAGGTGTGTGTGTCCCTTGCTCTGTCATCACAACACAGGAAAGGGCAGCAGAGTGGTACACAAGTGAAATATGGGGATGGAGCCATAATACGACAGGCAGAGCATTTGCCTTGCATGTGGCTGACTCCAGGTTTGATCCTCGGCATCCCAGAGAGTTCCTCCAGAGCCTGCCAGGATTGACCCCTGAGCACAGATCTAGGAGCAAGCCCTGAACACAGCTGCGTGTGACCCCAAAAGAGAAACAAATGAAATATTGAGTGGTCTTTTCTGTTTTGTTTTGGTTTGTTTTGTTTTTTTGCTTTTGTGGGGGCAGTCACACCCAGCACGACGCCGGGTCTTAGCTAAGAAATTACTCCTGGCGGTGCTCGGGAGACCATATGGGATGCTGGGGATAGAACCCGGGTTGGCCGCTTGCAAGGCAAACGCCCTACCCACTGTGCTATTGCTCTGGCCCCTTGTTTTGTTTTTTTAATTTGGAGGTCACACCTGCCAGTGCTCAGGGCTTACTCCTCATGTTGTGCTCAGGGGACTATATGTGGTCCCAGGGATCGAGCCCAGTTGGCTGCATGCCAGGCAAATCCAGTCATGCTGTACTATCGCTCTGGCCCCAACAATATGTGAAATATGGCACAGAATGAAGCAGAACAGGATGGAACAGGACTAACATATAGTAAGGAAAAGCAGTGGTTTGGTTATGAATCTATCATGTGAACTGGATCCCAGCAGAAGACTTATTGGAGGGAACGAGATTGGGCCACTTCCGGCTCTGTGCTCAGGGATCATTCCTGGCGGGACCCAGGGGATGCTATGGGGTCTCGGGGATGGAACCCACATCAGCCACACGCCAGGTGGGTACCTTAGGTCCGGTGCTGTCTCCTGTCATTTCTGCCCTATCCGCCTTCATGAAGAGCCTTTCTGTTCCTGACGCAGCCCTGCCCCCTCTGAAAAAGCTTCTCCCCATACTCCATGTGCCACACCACAAAACAAAATAAAGAACTGTGAGGAGAAATGCAGCCAATTACGTCAAGAGCCTGGGGCTGTCCGTTCCGGGAAACAGGAGCCATAATCCATCTGCTCCCCTTGCAGCCGCCTGGTATGCCCCTTGGATTCCCAGCAGAGACTAGAACTTCTTACTCACCTCCTCCTGTCCTGTGCCTAAGTCCCCAGAGGCGGCTGGGTCGGCCAGAGGGGCCAGACATATGGCCCCAAGGCCTATGGTCCTATCACCCATCGCTGGACCCAGGGGACTCGGGCTCACAGCTCACTCTTCTCCCTACATGGTCTCTCAGATTCCAGTGGTTGAGGCTTGCAGACGTGGCAGCCACCACTGACTGCTTGGCACCTCTCTCCAGGAGGTGGGGAGGGGCCCCCGGCCAAATTCTTCTTCGAATCAGATCCTGTCTCCAATCAGAGAAAATACCTCTGTCAAAAGGAGGAGAAGGGGTGAAGGGGGAGAGTGAGGGAGGGAAGGGAGGGAAGGAGAAGGGAAGGAAAGAGAGGAGGGGAGGGAAACAGCGGCCTTGGAAGATTTCTGCAGAGGAACAGCAAGAACCTCCCAGCAGCTCGCCCTAGTCCCAGCCCCTGATCTTGTTTCTGGGGTGCTGGAGAAGCCTCACCTGATGCTGCTCAGGGCCTGCGTGTGGGAGAAGCACGCAAAGTCCTTTTGAACCGCTCTCCCATGTGTGGTTTCCACCTCACATTTCACTGAGGAGAAGCCAGGATTACTTACTAAACACAGCAGTAGAAATTTCTTTCTTTTTGGGGAGGTGATTTCTGTTTGCTTGTTTCAGGAGCTACACCTGGTGATGTTCAGAGGTTACTCCTGGCTCTGCGCTCAGGAATTACCCTTGGCAGTGCTCAGGAGACCATATGGGATGCCCAGGGTCGAGCCTGGGTTAGTTGCGCAGAAGGCGAATGCCCCACCTGCTGTACTATCACTCCAGTCCCATTAAATCTCTTTTCATCAGGGCAAAGGTGAAGTTTAAACAGTTGTTGAAGACGCAACCTTTTGGAAGGAGAATAGGATCATTTAGAAATAAAGTTTGAAAGAACTTGCCATAGAGGCAGGCTGGGGAGGGGGAGGGAAGTGGGAACATTGGTGGTGGGAGATGGGCACTGGTGGAGGGATGGGTGCTGGAACACTGTATGACTGAAACCCAAACATGAACATCTTTGTAATTGTATATCACATGGTGGTGTAATAAAATATTAAAAAAAAAAAAGAAATAAAGTTTGAGGGGCCGGAGCGATAGTCCAGCGGGTAGAGTGTTTGCCTTGCACACGGCCGACCTGGGTTCGATCCCCAGCATCCCATATGGTCCCCAGAGCAACGCCAGGAGCAATTCCTGAGTGCAGAGCCAGGAGTAACCCCTGAGCATTGCCAGATGTGACCCAAAAAGGGAAAAAAAAAGTTAGAAAGTGTCCTTATTGGGTTATCTGATTTTGTGGGTGAAAACCTTCTGAGTTTCCAAAAGTCTTCCATAGCTGCCCAAGCCACCTCCAAAACACACACACACACACACACACACACACACACACACACACACACTTAACTTGTTTTAAAATATTCCAAGACTTTGTTTGTGTGGGTTAAAAATTCATTTACTGGGGGTTTCATATGGTCCCCAGAGCAACGCCAGGAGTAATTCCTGAGTGCAGAGCCAGGAGAAACCCCTAAGCATTGCCGGGTGTGACCAAAAAAAAGCAAAAAAAAAATTCATTTACTGGGGCCAGAGCGATAGTACAGCAGGGAGGGCATTTGCCTTGCATGTGGTAACCAGGGTTCAATCCCGGCATCCCATATGGTCCCCTGAGCCCACCAGGAAATTCCTGAGCAAATAGCCAGGAGTAACCCCTGAGTATCGCCAGGGGTGATCCAAAAAGAGAAAAAAAAACATTTGCTGAAAGAATTAAAATGCAACACCCTCCGATTTCTTTGCAAGAACAACTGATTGACAGAAAAGAAGATGCGAATTTAAGTCAGGTCTGAACAAAACCTTTGCATACTCGGTGGACAGAGCTGGAAAACGGAAAGTGAATGTCAAGCAATCTAATAAGCCAGTGCTCAGAGAGTCTCAGCCTTCCCCAGCGAGGGTCTAATAAGCCAGTGCTCAGAGAGTCTCAGCCTTCCCCAGCGAGGGTCTTCCTGCCATCAGTGGCAGCCTTGAACACAGAATAAACCAAGCTGAATTCTAGACGCACAAGTGACTGTTCCACAAGTGACTGTTCAAGCAGGATTTTCCAAAAATTAGCCTGTTCAGGGGGCATGAGAGGTAGTACACTGGGCAGGTCATTGGCACAGATGCAACAAGCCCGAGTTCAATCTCCGGCATTCTATAGGGTCCCCCAAGTACCCCAGGAAAGATCCTTGGACAGAGAGCCAGGAGTAATCCCTGAGCATAGCTGGTGGGACCCAAAAAAACAAGCAACAAAAGAATCCAATCAGTCAATGCTTGCCCTGGTTCATCCCTGGCACCACTGAAGGCATCCTGGGCACCATCAGGGCTCATTCCTGAGCATAGAGCCAGAAATAGCCCCCAATCACTGCCAGGTGTGGTCCCAACCCCACCCACACCCACACCCACACCAAAACAGGATGTTTCTGGACTGCATCTCACCTGACCAGGAGCAGGAGGAGTTTCACACATGCCCATTTTATTGGAGGGAGGGGTGCGGTTTGGGGGGCCCTGCCCAGGAATCACTCCTGACAGAGCTCAGGGCATCATACGAGCAGGGCCAGGGATCGAACTGGGGTCAGCCATATGCAATGTTAGCAGCAAGCAGCTTACCCGCTGTCCCAGGCATGCCCGTTTATAGCTAAAAGCTCAGAGACAGAGAAGAGTAAGATGAGAACCAGCTCCCCCACTCAGGGAGACCCCCTCACACAGACCCGCACCTCTCCTGGGGTAACAGGAACCTCGCTTGTCTCCCTCACCCCGCCTCGGCACAGAAGGAAAAGATTTTCCCTCCTGCTCAGCAGGAACCCAGAGTCCCCCAAGGGGGGTGTCTGTCTTTCCTGGGCCAGTCCAGCAAAGGGACAGAGACCAAGGGTGAGATAAGATCCCACAATGTCAGGTTTCGCCTCTGATCTTCTCTGGGCTAGTTTTAATTATTAATATGTTATGATGGTACCTCCTGGGGAGCTCCATCCTGAAGGCTGCGAATAATGCCTGGAATATTCAGGAGACTAATCCCCACCCAGGGCTCAGCCCCTCTGTAGCAAAGAACCGCCCTCCACAATGTTTGGGGATCTGAGGGAGGGGAGGAACTTGATCCACGGTTCCTGGGCACATCTGACTGTTCAGGGCTTCTTTCTCCTGGCTTTGTGCTCAGGGATCACTCCTGGCTGTGCTTGGGGGACCATATGTGGTGCGGAAGATCAAACCCAGGTCAGTCACATGCAAGGCAAGTGCCTTAACTGCTATACTCTCTCCAGCCTCCCTGCATAATCTTTATTTTTTTTTTTGGCTTTTTGGGGTCACATCCGGCGATGCTCAGGGGTTACTCCTGGCTCTGCACTCAGGAATTACTCCTGGCGGTGCTCGGGGACCATATGGGATGCGGGGATCGAACCCGGCCGGCACGGCGGCTGGTGCGCAAACGCCCTACCCGCTGGGCTATCGCCTCCAGCCCCCCCCCTCGCATAATCTTTAGCATCTTTCTTAGCTCCAAGAAAGAGCAGGTGGGGCCAGAGCGATAGCCCAGAGGGTAGGGTGTTTGCCTTGCACGCAGTTGACCCGGTTCGATCCCCGCATCCCATATGGTCCCCCTGAGCACCGCGAGGAGTAATTCCTGAGTGTAAAGCCAGGAGTAACCCCTGAGCATCGCCGGATGTGACCCAAAAAAGTGAAAAAAAAAAAAAAAAACAAACAAGAAAGAGGAGGCGCCCGAGAAAGGAAAGGAGGCTGCCCTGTTCTTCCCGTGAAGGAAGTTTGGGGCTCGGAACATCTAGAGAAAAACCAGGTTTCTGTGGCACCAATATGTGTATGTCAATCTCCTGGGCCTCCATGCTGCTAAGACAACTCCCCTACATCAGGCGGGAGAATCAGGCTCAGTGGAAGAGTGCAAGTTTGGTCTTCAGGAGACCCTGGTTTGATCTCTGTCATGGACTGGAGGTGGGGGGTGTGGCTTCACCATGTCCCCGCTGCCCATCCCAGGAAAGCAAGACAGCTTATGCCAAACTGCACACGGCTCCCCTGAGCTTACCCACATCAGTCACCACCGGAAACGGAAACCACACTAGCTCATACAAGCAGAAAGGAATTCCATGCCGGTAATTCCATGCTTATAAAATCATCTCAGGAAACCAGGTTGCACCTGCGGGAATGACTTCCAGGAAAGCATGGAACACCCCCACCCCACCCCCAACCTTAGCATTTGATTCCCTGGCACCATTATCAAGGTTCAAAAGCATGGAGCTAGGGAGAGAGCACAGTAGGTAAGGCACTTGCCTTGCATACGGCCAATCAGGTTAGATACCTGGAACCCCAACAGTCCACTGAGCCTGCCAGGAGTGACTCCTGAGAACAGAGCCAGGAGTAAGCCCTGAGCACCAAGAGAGAGAAAAAGAGAGAGAGAGAGAGAGAGAGAGGAGAAGAAGGAGGAGGAGAAGGAGAAGAAGGAGCAGGAGAAAGAGAGAAGAAGGAGAAGAAGAAGAAGAAGAAGAAGAAGAAGAAGAAGAAGAAGAAGAAGAAGAAGAAGAAGAAGAAGAAGAAGAAGAAGAAGAAGAAGAAGAAGGAGAAGGAGAAGGAGAAGGAGAAGGAGAAGGAGAAGAAGAAGAAGAAGAAGAAGAAGAAGAAGAAGAAGAAGAAGAAGAAGAAGAAGAAGAAGAAGAAGAAGAAGAAGAAGAAGAAGAAGAAAAAGAAGAAGGAGAAGGAGAAGGAGAAGGAGAAGGAGGAGAAGAAGAAGAAGAAGAAGAAGAAGAAGAAGAAGAAGAAGAAGAAGAAGAAGAAGAAGAAGAAGAAGAAGAAGGAGAAGGAGAAGGAGAAGGAGAAGGAGAAGGAGAAGGAGAAGGAGAAGGAGAAGGAGAAGGAGGAGAAGGAGAAGGAGAAGGAGAAGGAGAAGGAGAAGGAGAAGGAGAAGGAGAAGGAGAAGAAGAAGAAGAAGAAGAAGAAGAAGAAGAAGAAGAAGAAGAAGAAGAAGAAGACGAGAAAGAAGAAGAGAAAGAAGGAGGGGAAGAAGAGAAAGAAGGAGGGGAAGAAGGAGGGGAAGGGAGGGGGAGGGGAGGAAAGTGCAAAACAGACTGACTTAAGGACTGTTGTTCAGAGACCAGTGGCCAAGGTATTTGCTTCGCATGCAGCTGACCCAGACAGCAATTCCCAGCACCACATATAGTCCGGTCCAGCGCTGCCAAGAGTGATCAACCCAGCTCAGAGTCAGGAATAGTCCTGAGCACAGCTAGGTGTGGGTTGTGAAGCAGAAACAGAGGGTGCTCAGCAGCAGAGCACTTGCCTTGCATGGGGGAGCCCTGGGCTCCAACTCTGTCAACACATACACGCACACACACATGCATACACATGCACTCACATATATATACATGTGTGCGTGCACACATGCACATGTGGGCACACACACATACACACAGGTGCACACAGGCACCTACACATATGCACACACAGTCAGAAAGAACTGCTACCAAGTCAGAGAACAGTTGAGTAAGGACCATGACACTGCCCCTTGGTGCGAGAGTCTGCTGCCCCCCCCAAAACCCAGCATCTCTACAAGTGTGTCCCCCGCCAGCAACCAACCAGTCATGTCCCCAATTGGCCTCATTGGCCTCTAGCAGAACTGGGGTTCGAGGGAGGAATGTGGCTCTTCAAGCATCTCTGCTGCTGGGCACAGTTCCTGGGAGAAGCGAAGGGGCTGGGTGGGGGGGGAGCGAGAAGGGGTCGCCCCCCAGCACAGCCTCCCAGCCCCTCCTCCCCCTTTCTTCAGGAGAGACCCCACCAAGTGCCTGGGAACACCTCGGTTCATCCTCTGCTGTCCGATCTCCCCTACGTGGCCACGGCTGCCTCCTGATAGGTCTTGTTGGAACTGAGATGCCTCCGTGACTCGATGTATACACAGTGAGATCATCTGGATTTGCTCTTTTCCTTCTGACTTATTTGACCCAACACAACCCACTCCAGTTGCAGCCACCTTCAAGCTTCATCTTCGAGCTGTGTATTATTCCATAGACCTCAGGTTCTTGATCCACTCATTCGTTGCCGGACATTTGGGTTATTTTTATTTCTTCGCTCTAGTGCTTAGTACTGCCATGATCATAGGTGCACACACATGCATCTTCTCGAATTAATGTTTCTATGTTCTTGGGGTAGCAGCCAAGAAGAGGACTTGCTAGGTCATGTGGCAGTTCTATTCTCCCTTTGTTGAATCTCCAGGCTGTTTTCCATGAAGGCTGAGCCAGATCACATTCCGACAATAAACAAGAGCTCCTTTGCGCTCACAACCCCACCAACACTGTTTGTTTCCGGTCCTTTGACACATTCTCACTGGTGTGAGATGATATTGTCACTTTGATTTGTATTTCCTGATAACCAATGACAATGAACACTGTATCATACGTGTACTGGCAGTCTGTAAGTCTTTTGGCGGGAAGTGTGTGTTCATCTCTCATTTTTAGCAAGAGGTTATTTATTTTTTTCTGTTTTATGAGGAACTTCTATATCTCGCCTATTAGCTCTTTGTCTGATGTTTGGGTGCAAATATCTCCTCCCATCCGGCAAGATGTGTTCATCTTGATCATCATATATTTAGTCCAATAACCATAAAATATTATCATTTACCACATAATCAATATTTTTTAATTGTTGCCATATTTTACTTACTTCTTTGTTGTTTTGTTTTGTTTGGAGGCCACATCTGGCATTGCTCAGGGCTTACTCCTGGCTCTGCACTCAGGGGACTTTCAGAGGGCTGGAAAATGAACCAAGATCTGCACTGAGGGATTACTGCTGACAGGGCCCACGGGACCATAGAGGGTGCTGAGGATCAAATGCTGATCCCCACTGTACAACCATTCCAGCCCCTGCAAGATTCTACATTTTTTTTCGGGGAAGGTTACACCTGGCTATGCTCAGGGGTTACTTCTGGCTCTGCACTTGTATGGAATGTCGGGGATTGAACCTGGGTCCAGTTCATGCAAATCTAATGCCCTACAGGTCCATGCTATCGCTCTGGCCCCTACATTCTTTTCTTCATACTAAATCTGGAAAATCTGAAATGCATTTCACACCTATGACACACCTCAATTAGGGCTAGCCACGTTTCTAGGGCTCAATGGCCACACATGACCCAGGGCCACCAGGAAGAAAGGTATAGCTTCCACCTCCTGCACCAACCCTCCAGGCGTGGCCGTCCTGAGGGTTTGTGCGTGCTCCAGGGTCCAGTGTTACTCATCCTCGCCCACAGAGCCAGCGCCTTGCCGCGGGTAGGAACCTTGTTCCATTCATCTACCGACCCCAGAGCATAAACAGAGGAGTACTCAATCTACTATGAGTTTTTTTTTACTATGAGTTTTTCACATGAAAAAAAGCCCAGTCACAATTGTATATCTCACGGTGGTATAATAAAAGTTAAAATATTAAAAAAGCCCCGGGCGGAGTTGCAGCACAGCAGGTAGGGGAACGCCCTGACCAGGGTTTGATCCCCGGCATGGTTCCCCAGCACGGTCAGGAATAATTTCTGGATGCAGACCCAGGAGTAACCCCTGAGCATTGCCGGATGTGACCCAAAAGTAGATAGATAGACAGCTAGACAGCTAGACAGCTAGACAGCTAGACAGCTAGACAGCTAGACAGTTAGATAGATAGATAGATAGATAGATAGATAGATAGATAGATAGATAGATAGATAGATAGATAGATAGATAGATAGATAGATAGATAGATAGATAGATAGATAGATAGATAGATAGAGAGAGAGAGAGAGAGAGAGAGAGAGAGAGAGAGAGAGCTTGATCCCTTGACATCCCTTTATTCGTCGATTTGCTCGAGTGGGTGCCAGTAATGTTTCCATTTGTCCCTGTCATGTGCCAGTCTAGCCCAATGGCATCTGCTTGCTCCAAGAATACAATAAGCCTCAAATAAATAAATAAGTTCAATGAATGAATAAATGAATGAACGAATGAATGAGCAAAAACCACCAGAAACTACATTTCATTTGTTTCTTTTCTCTTTAGAGAGAGGAGCAGAACACAGTAAAACAGGGGCACTGGGGTTGCGCTCTGCCTTGCACACGGCCGACCCAGGTTCAATCCCCAGTATCCCATATGGTCCCCGAGCACCACCAGAAGTAATTTCACGTGCACAGCCAGAAGTAACCCCTGAGCATTGCCAGGTGGGACCCAAAAACAAAAAAAGAAAAAGCCCTCCCAAGGGGACAGCCTTTGCCTTGCATGCGCTGACCCCAGCATCCCATATGGTCCCCCGAGCACTGCCAGGAGGAATTCCTGAGTGCAGAGCCAGGAGTAACCCCTGAACATCAGAGCCAGGAGTAACCCCCTGAGCATCGCCAGGTATGATCTGAGAAGAAAAAAAACGCAGTCCCAGGAAACTGGGGAGCAGCTCAATGCGGTGAGTATAGGTTTTGCAGGCCAAAGTCCCAAGCTCGACCCCTGGCACTGTCTGGTCCCCTGAATATTATCAGGAGCAATCCCCAGCACTGGTCCAGGAGTAGCTCCTGAGTCAGGAGTAGCACCTGGTCAGCTGAGCAGATGGCTCAAAGGATGAGAGGAGAAAGTCCAGGAGAGGCTTGGGCTCACTTCTCAGCATCACCTGGTCCCAGACACTGCCAGAAGCAAGCCTGAGCACCACAGCCACTACCAAGAGTCACCTCTGAACATCGCTGGCTGTGAGCAAACTCCTAATTAACTCATTGAAATGTTGAGAGGCCGGAGCGATAGCACAGAGGGTAGGGCATTTGCCTTGCACACCGACCTGGGTTCGATCCCTGGCATTCCACATGGTCCCTTGAGCACTGCCAGGAGTAATTCCTGAATGCAGAGCCAGGAGTAACCCCTGAGCATTGCCACGTGTGACCCAATAAAAAAAATTTTAATGTTGACTAAGTCCTCACTGAACTTCCTTCCCTTGGAAGAGATTAAATGTTGAACAAGGTGCCCGTCAGCCAGAGAAATGCTGTATGTTGAGGTTGGGGGAAATGGTGTAGACAAGCTTCATCTAGTAAAGAAGTCGAATCAGTAATTAATTCAATAACAAAGCTGAGATGACTGGTCCATTCTACCCAACGCTGAAGGAAGAAGTTAAACCAATGCCCATAGCCTCCTTCAGACAAATCAAGAGAGCTCGGTGGCCTTAGCAAAGGCTTTGCATGCAGGAGCTCTGGTTCTGTTCCCAGAACCACATGGTCCCCTGAGCACCACCAAGAGTGAACCTCAATGACAGAGTCAGCAGGAATCCCTAAGCACCACCACGAATAGTCAGCAAATAAAAAGACTGTTTGTTTGTTTGCTTGTTTGTTTCAGGGCCACACCAAGCACTGCTCAGGGATTACTCCTGGTTCTATATTCTTTTTTTAAGTATTTTATTATACCATTGTGAGATATACAATTACAAAGATTGGGCGAGTGATAGCCCAGCGGGTAGGGTGTTTGCCTTGCACGCGCGGCCCGGCCATGCTGGCCCGGGTTCGATCCCCGGCATCCCATATGGTCCCCCGAGCACCACCAGGAGTAATTCCTGAGTGCAGAGCCAGGAGAAACCCCTGAGCATGCCGGGTGTGACCCAAAAAAAAAAAAAAAAGTTTATATTTGGGTTTTGGTCATAGTGTTCCAGCACCCATCCCTCCACCAGTGCCCATCTCCCACAACCAACTACCCGGTTCCCTCCCTCCCTCCCCAGCCCGCCTCCATGGCAGGTTCTTTATTTCTTTCCCTTTCTCTCTCTTCTCTCTTTTCCCTTCCTTCCAGACTATGGATTACAGAACATACTTTAAAGGGTTGTCATGTGTATCTTTTTGCCTGTATTTAATGCTCAGTTCTAGGTTGGTATTAGTACCCTCAACAATTGTTAGCACACTTCCATTGTCTGTCTTACCTAACCTCTGACTCCCACATGTTTGTGATAATTTCCACCTTTGACAAGACCTCCTGATACAAGGTCATGATTCACTTGACCTTGGATATTGGTATCATAATATGTACATATATATTTATGTCATGCAAATAAATGCAGTCATTCTGTATCTGTCTCTCTCCTTCTGGCTAATTTCACTCAACATGATCTTCTCCATGTTCATCCATTTATAAGCAAATTTTATAGCTTCATTTTTCCTAAAGCTGCATAGTATTCCATTGTGTAGATGTACCAAAACTTCTTTATCCAGTCATCGATTCTAGGGCACTGTGGTTGTTTCCAGATTCTGGCTATTGCGAATAATGCTGCTATGAGCATAAAAGTAGGGATGGTGTTTCCACTGCATATTTTTGGCTTCCCAGAGTATATTCCCAGGAGTAGTATGGCTGGGTCAAATGGGAGTTCAATTTCTAGTCTTTGGAGGAATGTCCATATTGTTTTCCAGAAAGGCTGTACCAGCCGGCATTCCCACCAACAATGGATGAGTGTCCCCTCTTCCCCACATCCATACCAGCACTTGTTGTTCTTGCTCTTTTGAATATGTGCCAGTCTCTGTGGTGTAAAGTAATATCTCATTGTTGTTTTGATTTGCATCTCTCTGATGATGAGCATTTTTTCATGTTTTTTGGCCATTCAAAGTTCTTCCTTGTTGAAGTTTCTGTGCATTTCTTCTCCCCATTTTTTGATGGGGTTGTTTGTTTTCTTTTTTTTTTTTTTTTTTTTTTTTTTTTTTTTTGCTTTTTTGGGTCACTCCCGGCAATGCTCAGGGGCTACTCCTGGCTCTGCACTCAGGAATTACTCCTGGCGATGCTCGGGGGACCATATGGGATGCCGGGATATGGGAATGACGGGATATGGGATGCCGGGATTGAACCCAGGCCGGCACAGGCCGGCCACATGCAAGGCAAACGCCCTACCCACTGGGCTATCACTCCGGCCCCCTGTTTTCTTCTTGTAAAGTTCTACCAGTGCCTGATATATCCTGGGTATTGGGATAATATTCTTTCCTTATCAGATGGGTATTGGGTGAATATTCTTTCCCATTCTGTGGACTGCCTTTGTATCTTAGTCACTGTTTCTTTTGAGGTGCAGAAGCTTTTTAGTTTCATGTAGTCCCATATGTTTATCTTTTCTTCTAGTTGCTTTGTTAGTGATGTTTCACCTTTGAAGATGCCTTTAGCTTCAATGTCGTGGAGGGTTTGTCCTATATTTTCTTCAATGTACTTTATGGATTCACTGCCTCTATATTCAAGGATCACTCCTGGTGGTTCTCAGGGAACCATATGGGGCTCCAGGGATCGAATCCAAGTCAACCATGTACTATCACTCCAGCACTAAATAAACTTTTAAAAAGAAGTTAGACAGGTTCAAGGGATAGCACAGGGGTTGGGCTCTTGCCTTGCACATGACCAACCCAGGTTTAATCCCTGAACACCCATATGGTCCCTGAGTCCCACCAGAAGTGATCCCTGAGCACAGAGCCAGGAGTAAGCTCTGAGCACCATTGGGTGTGAGAAGGAAGGAAGGAAGGAAGGAAGGAAGGAGGGAGGGAGGGAGGGAGGGAGGGAGGGGGAGGGAGAGAGAGAGAGAGAGAGAGAGAGAGAGAGAGAGAGAGAAGAAAGGAGTCTTGTGCCTTTGGGGAGGCTATTCTCAGAGACAGGGGGAAGCGGCTGTGGGTGGGGTGGGCAGGGTCTTTGAGGGAGTTGTGGCTCCAATCAGAGTTTCTGTGACCAGCTTAAGAGGAGGGAATCCCCCAACATGAACCCCAAGAGCCTGCCAAGAACACAGGGAAGCCTCAGCTGCCCTACAGCATCGCTGGGCAATGGGGTAGGGCTGTCCTGTCAGTCGTGCCTTGGAGAGAGCTCAATCCTGGCCTCCCCGTCACTACCCTGTTCCCTGCCTCTTCCACCAGAAGCTCCCCTGCTCCCCCACACCTGCCTCCAGCAGCTTCAGGCCTCTCTGACCTGCACCCCAACTCAAAGCTGCATCTAGCAGACAGAGGGGTGCTTTCCTCCTGCAGAAACACGGGGGCTCAGGATCACAGGCCTGGCCAGGGGTTCGAAGCACATATGCCATGCTCGCACCACGTGCCCCTCCTGAGCACCCACGGGGCAACTCTGGAGGTGCTGAGCACCCTCGGGTGGCCTAAACATTCCCAGGTCCCTACACAGCACCGCATCTCTGGGTGTTGCATTCAACCACAGCCTGGCTGGCCGAGAATCACCCAGAGGGTCCCCAAGCCTCCTGAGCTGCCCTCACTACCTGTGGGATGCGTGTGCACCCCGAGAGGCCTTGGCGTGCTGCCTACAGAAGGAATGTCCTTCCGGAACCCTCGTCCTCGGCTCAGAGAAGCCACAGCATGACTGTGGGGCCTCATAACTGGCCTCTGGTAATGTGAAGGCCAGAGCCCGGAGGCCGGCCACCCACCGAGGCCAGCTACCCACTCGCTTCGGAGATCCCATGAACTCCCAGGTCTGAATATTTATCAGCGCCCTCACTTCAGAGCAGCCTGCCC
Organism: Cryptotis parvus; assembly: GCA_021461705.1. NCBI lineage: Eukaryota > Metazoa > Chordata > Mammalia > Eulipotyphla > Soricidae > Cryptotis > Cryptotis parvus. The sequence goes on along the minus strand of JAJIBD010013676.1, from coordinate 28,432 downwards.
AAGTGGCCAACTCGACTCCACCCCCAGTAGCCCCCAAGGTTTCCCCCACACAAATACTCTGAACCCCCAGCAGAGATCAGCCCAGAGAAGGTGTCGCCCAGACTTCCAGGCTTCCTGCCATCATCCCTACTGCCACCCTGGGGCTGGGGTGCAGAGACACGGCCCTGAGGGGATGAGTAAAGTGAAGGAAGTCGGCAAGGCCCTCCCAGAGCCCCTCCCAGAGCTCCTGCAGCAGCCGGAGTCAGGAGCACAGTCTCTAGGTGGGGCAGGGGGGAGCAGCCGTGGAGGAGAGGGGCAGAGGAGGACATGGAAGAGTCAGAAGCAGAAGCAGGAGGAATCAGGGGCAGAGAGGAGGGGAAGGAGGAGAGAGAAGGGAGGAGGGGAGGAGGGGGGGGGGGGAGAGAGAGAAGGGGAGGAGAGAAAAGAGAAAAAGAACAGGTGGAAGAGAATCATGAGAAGAAAGTGGATAGGGAGGAGCAGAGGGAGGAGGCAAAGCAGAGTGAGAAGAAGGAACAGAGGGAGGTGGAGGAGCAGAGGGAGGAGCAGAGGGAGTCGGAGGAGCAGAGGGAGGAGGTGAGGGAGGAAAACGAGAGGGAGGAGATGGAGCTGGAAAAGTTGCAGGAGCAGAAGAGGGGAAATGGACAGAAGGTACAGGAGAAAGAGATGGAGGAGAGGGAGAAGGAGATGGAGAAGGTGGAAGAAGAGGAGGAAGAGCAGGAGGAGGAAGAGGAGGATGGGAAGGGGACAGTTCCAAGGACCTTACCCTGCGCCTGTCCCAGCCACCCAGCAGCCCGGGAGAGGACTGTGGGAAGGGACCCAAGTCTAAGTTCCAAGGGATCTAAGTCCCAAGTCCTCAGCGGCTGGCCCTGCCCTCGCAGGTTCCTCCGTGCCCACCCCCCAGAGCCCAAGTGCGTCCTAACGGGTCAGTCGGGGGCTTCCCCTTCCTCAACCGCCCGACAGCCCCACCTGCAGGCGGGGCGGGGCTGTGGGGCGGAGACGGGGCGGGCGACCCGAGCTCTTAAGGCGGCCGTGCAGGTGAGCGCGCCTCTCCCGACGCACCGGCCCGGTGAGCGCCGCCGCCAGCCAGGTAGGACCCGCGCCGCTCCGGGAGAAGAGGGAGCGGGTGGCTTTGTCCTCAGCGCCCCCAGCCTTCCTGGGGCTCGGAACGAACGTGCAGAAACACGGGAAGGGGCCCGGAGAGAGAGCAGTGCGGGGTTCCATCCCGGCACCCACCGCATAGGGTCCCCTGAGCCCTGCTAGGAGTAAGCCCTGAGCACTGCCAGGTGTGACCTAAAGGTGGAAGGGGGTGTTGGGGCTCAGGACCCCAAAGAAGCCGGATCCAGGGGGAGCAGAGGCTGGGGAAGGGAAGAGGCAGCAGGCCCCCTGCCCCCAGCCCAGAGCCTGGAGTCTGAGCCCAGGAACTGGGGGGGCAGCCTCCACTAGGCTGTGGGGTCCTGCCTGCAGTCCTAGGTCCTGCTCGGCGGCCTGGGGATCCTGCCCCCAACCTAGCAGGGTGCTTGGAATCTGGAAGGGCCCTACCTGCGAGGGGGTGGGGGGTGTCCGAGGCTTTAGTCCCTTCACCCTCCCTCCTCGCTCACAGACTCAGGCTTGCAGAAAGCTGGGAGTAAGCCAGGACAGTTTAGAAATGAAAGAGAGAAGGAACTTGCCCGGGTTTGAGGGACCCCCCACCTCCCCCACGCCTGTTGGGACAAAGAAAAGGATCTGAGTTTGGATCTGCAGGGGGAAGGTGGAATTAGACAGACTCACAGGCACAGACTCAGGCCCGCACACACACACTGATACATAGACACACAGGCACACATGCACACACACAGGCACAGACACACAGAGACACACATGCACACACACAGATACACACACTGACCCAGACACACACACACTGACACACGCAGACACACGTGCATGCATGTGCACACACTCTCCTTGACTCACCCTGAGGGCATGAAGGAAGAGGTCACGGGAATAAAGGCCGGCCCTCAGGGTGAGGGTCCCTGGTGAAGGAGGCGAGGGTTGAGGGAGGAGCAGGGGCCGGGCCTCTGTCTGTCCTTTGCTCAGTCCCAGGCCCTCCCCGGGGTCTCAGATCCCCAGGAGGGCAGAGATGGAGGGATCCTGAAGCAAAGAACCAGCGGTCAAGTCTGGGGCTGTCTCCTGGGTTCTGAGGTGACCCAGCTGGGCTCTCCCAGCAGCCCCTGTCAGAGGCCTCCTCACGGAAGGGCCAGTTAACAGTCGCTCTCAGGGTCTGCCCCACTCTGACCCACAGGGGCGGCCACTGAGGACGCCAGTTAGCACAGGCCAGTGGGCGAAGCTTGAAGCTCAGGGTCTGGCTCTGCAGGGAGCTCCAGTCGCCCTGATAGCCTGCAGAGACAGTGACTCCAGCCGGATGCCCTGCAGGGGTGCAGAGAGACCCTGCTCCCAACTGACCCGGGCCCCGGGAATCTGGGAGGAAAACCCAGAGGACAGAAGACGCTCAGGGGCCTGTCCTCTCCCACGGCCATTTATGGACTCTTCCCCAGCCTGGCTGCACCGCCCTCTCCAGGGCCCGCCAGGATGGCTGGCAGGAACCATGGACTTGAGAGAGGGAACCTGGAGCCTGCCTTTTCTCTGTCCTTGCTGTGTTACCTTGGGGAAACTACATGCCCTCTCTGGACCTCGGAGGCCACCCCACTCCCCCAAACTCCATGTGGTAGAACTCCAAGTTGAGTTCAGGATCCCTTAGCCTGGGTCCAGCTCAACCACTTTCCCTGTCTGTGTGGCCTGAGCAAATGTCTGTGCCTCTCTGAGCCACACTCTCCCCTTCTGTAAAATGGGCAGGGCAGTACTTCCTAGGTGTGTGAGGGCACTTGAAAGACCTCATGTGAGACACAGAATGAGAAATGCAGGTGCCTGACAGTCACACCTGCATCAGGGAGTGATGACTGCCCTACTGTGCAAACGCTCTTCCTCAGCAATATTGGGGCGGGGGTCACTCCCAACAGTGCTCAGGGGGTACTCCTGGCTCTGCACTCAGGAATTACTCCTGGCGATGCTTGAGGGACCATATGGGATTGAACCAGGGTCAGCCACAAGCAAGGCACACACCCTACCACTGTACCATCTATCTGGTTTCTGACCTGAGATTATTTTTAATTATTTTATTTTATTATTTTTGTATTTATTTTTATTGTATCACCATGAATTAGACCATTACAAACCTGTTTGTGATTGATTTTTTTTCCTTTTTTGGATCACATCTCCTCAGGGGTTATTCCTGCCTCTGCACTTAGGAATTACCCTGGCGGTGCTCAGGGGAACATATGAGATGCTGGGGATCGAACCTGGGTTGGCCGGCCCCATCATGACTGATTTTTAGTCATACAATGTTCCAACACCTAACTCTCCACCAGTGCACATTTTTTAAACGGAAATCTTCAGTCCACAAAGTTTACATTTACTTTGCTTGCTGCCTTGTCCAACTCTAGGGGGCGGACTTTAAGCAGAGTCTGATAGCAGCAGCATCCTGGAATTGGAGCCCATGGCCAGGGTGAGGGTGGGGGCTACACTGAGCTCAGAGCAGGCAGCATAGGACAAGCCTGCCCTAGCCCCTACACCCATCTCAGCTCTTCCCTGCCTCAGCCCTTCTATGAGACTTAGCATGGAGCCTTAAGCTTAGGCCCTGGAAAGAACTTCCCACTGGGAAGGAAATGAAGAAATGGGAGCCTCATTTTCCTGGGGAGCCCCTATAGTGACTATCAGATGACGTCACTCCAACTAATACTGTCTGTGGATCCCCAGAGAGTTGTGCCAGGCTTCAGGAAGTGGCTACTTGTCTTTCCTTCCCTCCTTGGCACCTTCGTATCCCTCCCCCAGACCTTTTGACTGTTTATACAAACTAGGTGCTCTCTGTTTTCCTCAAGATCTTCCTCCTAATCTTTAACACACCTGCCTCTTCATACCTACCTGCCTTCCCACCTTGCCTCAATTTCCCCTTCTCATTCCCTTTTATATACCCCTTCCTCCAGGAAGTCCTCCCTGATGCTCCAATAGTACCTACAGAATTCCCTTTACTTCCCCTCTTCTCTGGTGATCCTGTGAACGATCACTCAGCTGTGTACTTCATGTCACGAGGTAGCCCACATAGTGGAGCTTCTAAGCACAGGGCCCCCCCACATCCTGCCAGCCACGTGACATGTGGACAAATGATTTTCCTCCTGTGTCCTTGCACTATAAAGTGGAATAATATAGCACCTGCCTCACAAGGTTGTTATGGGGATTGTAAGAGGCTTTGTGTGTAAATGCCAGTGACTACGTGCATAATAGTTGCTCAGTAAATATTAGCCAGTATTTACTCTGCAAATTTTCCTGGGATATAGTTAGATACTCAGTAAACTTCTATAAAAGCTGTCTGAGCATGGTTTGCTTGATGCCTATTTGCCAGAGGCTATTCTCAGCATGTTATAAATATTATATATGTAACTCTGTATGCATATGGCCAGGAGTAATTCCTGAGTGCAGAGCCAGAAGTAACCCCCTGAGCATTGCCGGTGTAACCCAAAAAAGTAAAAAAAGTAAAAAAATAAATAAACCCAACTCTGTGTGTATACTAAACATAATGTTATTTATGAACTTATACCTAAGGGAACAGAAGCACAGGAAAGTTAATGAGGGGCCAGAGAGTATGTCGAAGGTCAGGGTTGCTTTCCACGATACCAGTGGACGGCAGTGACCACGATTCTAGTTTGACTCCTGGCACTGGGTGCGACCCCTGAGCACATCAGGTGTGGCCCATCAGACAGGAAAAAAAGAAAAGCTGATGAATTTTCCCAGCCGAGGGGCTGGGGTACAGGGCGGCAGCCCCAGACTAGGCTTTGAAGTGAAGGGAGGAACAAGCGCCGGGGTAGTGGGGCGCACAGGGGCGTGGTCTACCACGTCATTCATTTCCCACATCCCACTCGTCTCTTTCAGGTCCCCAGCGTTCCTGCCTGGCACGCGACTTCCTTGGGCTGCAGGGGAGGCTGGTCAGAAGCGGGGTCCCCGCGGGTCCCCACGCCCAGCATGTCACAGGTGATGCCCAGCTCCCTCCTGGCAGGAGGCCCCACAGTCGGCCTGGCCCCCTGTGAGGAGCACGGGAAGGGCCTGCACGCAGCCCCGCCCCGGCCTGCCAGCGCAGTGCCCTTACTACACCACGGAAGGCTGGGGGCTCAGGTTCTGATGGCCCCCGCTCCCGGCAAGGGCCCCCAGCAGACTCCAGCAAGTCCCACAGGCCAGAGCCAAACCCAATGGCCTGGTGCAGCCCCCTGGGGACCACCAGGAATCAGGGGCTGGAGGACCTCGACTCCTACCTCGACTTCTCCCTGGACACGCTCAAGCACATGATGCTGGAATTGGACCCCGACTTCCAGCTGCTCCCCGCAGTCGCTGGAGGGCCCTGGACTGAGCCCCCCAGAGCACCACCTCCAGGGTGAAGAAGGAAGAGCCGGAAGTCTTGGGTAAGAACCTGGAACCCAGTTCTGGGAGCGGGGCTTGGGGACGGAGCCATTTTCTTTTCGGTGTTTTAATTTTTTTTATCGAATCACCGTGAGATACACAGTTACAAAGTTGTTCCTGATTGGATTTCTGTCATACAGTGTTCCAACACCCACCCATTCACCTGTGTGCATTTCCCACTACTAACGCCCTGCGCTTCCCTCCTGCCAACAATCCCTCCGGACTGTAGACTGCCCCCAACCCCATTTTTAGGCACTGGTTTGCAATACTGTTACTGATAAGTTATGGTATATCTCACTTTACCTCCTTTCAATTCTTAGCTCTTGTCCAGAGTGATCATTTCCCATTATTGCTGTCACAGTGGGAGCCCAGATTTTTAAGGAAGGAGTTTCTGTTAAATCAAAGGAGTAAAGGACAGTGTCCTAATAGGAGAGGTGCTGTGCAGCCCTGAACAACTTACTTAACCTCTCTGTTTTCTCCACCTTTCAAAAAAGAACTTAGTACAGATGTTAGGGCTCTTGGCATGTACACAGCACCCCTGATTCCAGTCCCCTGGCACCAGGTATGGTTCCCCAGCATCACAAGGAGTGAACTCGGACGACAGAGCTTAAAAAGCTTCTGATGGGACGGAGCGATAGCCCAGCGGTAGGGCGCTTGCCTTGCACCCGGCCGGCATGTACCGGCCTGGGTTCGATCCCTGGCATCCCATATGGTCCCCCGAGCACCGCCAGGAGTAATTCCTGAGTGCAGAGCCAGGGAGTAGCCCCTGAGTGCCACCAGGTGTGACCCAAAAAAGCAAAAAAAAAAAAAAAAGCTTCTGAGCACTGGTGGGTGGGGAGGAGGGGGACTCTCAATCTTCCCTGTCCTCCAAAAAAAGAGCTAAATACAAATTTCACTCACTATCCAATTCTACTTGGTTCCTTTGGGAGTGATGGCTATGTATTTTATGTGCTTAAGAGAATTTAAATAAGCCCACCTACAGTTCGAAAGAATTTTAGGGCCCAGGGGCCAGAGTGATACTACAGCAGGTAGGGCACTTGCCTTGTATGCAGCTGACCCGGGTTTCAATTGACCCTCGTTATCCCATATGGTCCCCTGAGCACCTCTGCTGAGAACAGAGCCAGGAGTAGACCCTGAGCCCACCAGGTATGCCTCCCCCTAAAAAAAGAATTTTAGGGCCAGAGAAATAATATGGCAGGCAAAGTGATTGCTCTGGGGCCCCAGACCCCACTAGCGTGTCCCCTGAGTTCAGGGCTGCAGAGTCGAGAACTTGGTGATACAGAGGAAAGCCCACCTCTGTTCTGTGACAGTGTCTCGTTTTTGGTTTTGTTTTTTTGGGCTACATCAGTGATATTCAGGGTTTACTTCTGGCTTTGCACTCAAGGACCAATCCTGTATGATCTCCTTGGTTCAGGAGATCATACAGGGTGCCGGGACACGGCTCTTTACGTCTGACCCTGGTCACTTGGGATGTTTGTAGGACCACCACGTGGCCCATGTGCTTGTCTGGGGAGGTCCAGTCTGGGAGCAGCCAGTCAGAGAGGCATAATTCAGTCTATTTAGGGTGGGAACTGGGTTGTGTTTCAGCCATGGTGTGCCGTAAAGTGCTAAAGTGCAGGCTTCCCGCCAGAGAGGCAGAGAGCCCTGATTTAAATGACCATGGTATGGACTCCCCCACCGCGGCCGCTTTCACACTGCCAACAAATGTCACTGAATGTGGCATCCAAGGGGACAGACAGGAGCAGGTCATTACTTAATGCTCCCTCCTCTGGGGCCAGGGCCATGGCTCAAGCAGAAGGCACTTGTGTGGCCTGTTCAGTCCAGGCCCTGAGTTCACCCAACACTAATCGGGTATGGCCTCACCTACTATCAGTGATCCTGACTACCCCCAGCACCTCTGGGAGTGACCCCTGTAAAATAATATTCTCACCTTCCCAATTCAACACATATAAGTAACCACAGGAGTCCGGGGAAAGCAAAAATGTCATAAGATAATGGGAGTTGATTACTGAGAATTACTCTTGTTTGTATCCTGGTTTATTTCACTCTGGGTTTATGTGATTTAGTTTTTATTTTTGGGGTGTTTTTTTCTTTTTCTTTTTTATTTTGCTTCTTTTTTTTGGGTCACACCCAGCAATGCTCAGGGGTTACTCCTGGCTCTGCACTCAGGAATTACTTCTGACGGTTCTCAGGGAACCATATGGGATGCTGGGGACCATATGGGATGCCAGGGATAGAACCCGGACGGCACAGACCGCCGCAAGGCAAACGCTCTACCCACTGGGCTATCGCTCCAGCCCCGGTTTTTTCTTTTGAGGGGTTGGTTTGTCCCCATCCAGTGGTGCTCAGGGATTACTCCTGACTCTGTGCTCAGGGATTACTCCTGGTAGTGCTCAGGGGAACCATATAGGGTGCCAGGAATTGAACGCTGTTTAGCCTCATGCAAGGCAAGAGCCCTATCATGCAAGGCAAGAGCCCTATCATGCAAGGCAAGTGTACTATCACTCCAGCCTAGGGGAGAGGAAACATTTTTTAACTCTTTTTTTTGGGGGGAGATGGGTGCTTGGGTCCACTCAGAAGAACTCAGGGGCTATTCCTGGCTATCTATACTCTGGTCATGGCTGAAGGTGCTGGAGGGACCATTTGCAGGCACAGGGATAAGAGCCCTTTAACCCCCTGTCCTACCTCCCCTGGCCCTGGATTATCATTCCATCCCCCTTTTACTGATGGCAGGTGGAGGGGGAGGTGCTCAGAGATGGGGACTGGTGCCCAGAGGCTGCCTGACCACAGGGGTGGAGCTGGCCTCACCCACACTGTACCGTCTCAGCCTCCTTGTCTGCGAAACCCAAATGCCTTCTTACCTCAAAGGGTGTGCTGGGATTAGAAGAAATAGCATTTGTGGGGGTGCTTATCCCCCAGCCTGGCACTGGGTGAGTCATTGTGAAAGGTGGGTGTTTTCATTAAACACAGGATTGCACTGAGCCCCAGCCCCGGCTAGGTTCAGGCTAGGAACTAACCCCTCAGTCCTCTGGCTGGCGCCTGCCGTCCCCAGCTCTGCTGCTCGGCACCTCCCCAGCCTCCAGCCCCCCAGCCCTGCTGGCCAAGCTTTTTAAAAAGAAGCGCCTCGCCTCCAGCCCTCCAGCCCTCGGAGTCCTCCTGCTTCTTAGGCCGGCCCCAGGCATGTCTCTGCAGGGACCCGGAATTGGGGCCTAATTATCCTTGGCAACGGCAGCCCAGAGTGTGAATGTTACTGCCCCAGGCCAGGGCCAGCTGGGGCAAGACAGGGTCTATGGCCTGTCCACTGGGAGACAGGGAGGAGCACACAGCTAGGTCATAGCTCCAGGGGATGGACGGATCTTGGTCTTGTTTTCCAGTGCCCTAGGCAAAGGCTGCATCTGAGGCTCAACAGACTTGGACTCAGCAGTGGTCAGAGGGACCGCTACGCTGCCAGGGCCAGGGAGATACTACAGCTGACCCGGGTTTGATGCCCAGCGCCTCATGCGGTTTCCCAAGCCCCGCCAGCAGTGAGCCCTGAGCACAGAGCCTGAGTAAATCCTGAGCACCACCAGATGTGGCCCCCAAACCAAAAAACAAACCAGAAAAGTTAAACTAGCTCTGTTGGGTCTTAAACTCTGTTTAGTCCGCGATGGCTGGGGGCTTGCTGCTTCCTGACACAGGCTCCCCCCACTAGGGAATTCTCTTTGCATAGCCAACACCTACCTGCCTATTCTCTTTGGGAACTGGGCCATCCTCCTGTACCTCAGCCTTCCAGAACCTTCTGCTTAGCCTGACTACTTGGAGCATCAGTTCAGTTATCATCAGCCAGATGCATCCTGGCACCCACCCTCTTCCTTCCTGCTTTTGGAGCTGGGGGTTCGGGGTGCACTCCACCTTCCAGATGCTCTTTCTCACTGTCCTGACCCAGCGATTCAGGTGTGAACATTGGCCCTCTCAACACAGGCAGTGAGATCAGATGGTGGGTGACCCCAGGAAGGAAACGCAAACACCCCCTTCTATCAGATGAGAACACCAAGTCCTGGGGAAGGGAAGGGTCACGTAGCTGACCTCAGTGGGTCAGGCCTGCCCCTGGGTGCCGGCTCTAGCAGGCAGGTTCTTGCCACACTAGCCTGGAGCTAGCTGGCTTCACTGGGGCTTCCTGGAATAAACCTGCTGGAGTGGACCCCACCTTCCCGGCCTCGGAACCTAACCCCTCCCAGCCTCTGCCCCCTTTCTTCCCTTCCTTCAAATTTACCCTCACGGGGCATCCCTGACTTGGCATTCTAGACTTCTAGAAGCAAACACCCCGCCACCCCCAGCACCCCCTGCTGTAGAAGCAAACACCCCACCATCCCACCACCCAGCTCCCTGCTCTAGAAGCAAACACCCCACCCCCACCCCAGCACCCCTGCTCTGGAACAGAGCTCTGGCCCTCGCGTTTCATCCTCCAGCACGTCTGCCAGGCAGGGCTATTTGCCAATCCCAAGAGTGTTTAATAACTATCTCCCCGCCTCCCCCTCATGATGCCCCCTCCTGCTGGCACTTACATCCACCCAGTGCTGCTCAAACTTGCCCCATGGACCTGTAAACAGCGGCTGCACCCTGGGGCCTCCCTTAGCCACCACCACCTCAGGACAGCAGAAATGACTCACAGCCCCTCCTAACACCAACAACCCCCACCCTGTGCCTTGTGCCAAGCAAGGCCTGTGGCAGACACACAGCTGACCAGTGAGTAGTGGGGCCCCAGCACCCTTCCCAAAGCAGCCAAGCACTGTCTCCCAGGCCCAGGCTTGGGGAAAGGCCCCGAGACATCCCTTCTGGAAGAGACCCACACCCCCTCAAAGCAAACAGCACAGGATTCTCCAGCTCTGGGGGTCGGTAGCTCCTGTAACCTGGGCCCTGATTTTTCATCCACTATGTGAATTCAATTCTCACAACTAGCTGCGTTCTTCATCAACGCACGAGCTGAGTGATCCACCGCTAAGAGTCTTCAAGAGTTCCCTGAAGGAACGGTTTAAGGCTCTTATTCCTGAATCAACCAGATGCCATTGGGCTACATTGGCACGTGATAGGGTCCAATGGAAATGTTACTGGCACCCGCCGAGCAAATCAATGAATAACGGGATTCAAGTGATCAAGTGATGTGAATTTAATATTTTTCTTTTCCTTTGTTTTGTTGATATTGTCATTTTGATTTGGTTTCATGACCATACCCAGTGGTGCTCTGTGCTCAGGTCTCTGTGCTCAGGGATCACTGCTGGCCCAATATTCAGTGCCGGGAGTTGAATCAGGATCAGCCACATACAAGGCAAGCACTTTCTCTGCCGTACTTTTTCTCCAGCCCTGGAATCAGTATTTCTTTTGTTTTTGTTTTTGAGGCCACACCCAGTGATACTCAGGGGTTACTCCTGGCCCTGCACTTAGGAATCACTCTCAGTGGAGCTCAGGGACCCTAGGGGGTCACTTGCAAGGAAAATACTCTACCTGCTGTGCTGTCGCTCTAAGCCCTGGAATCAATATTTTTCTCCCTGGAGCCACATGGTCCCCAAGTACCCAGGACTGGCCCCTGATAACTGTCAGTGTGACCCCAAATATCCAGCCTCAACAAAACTATTGTGAAGGGTAAATAAGTTAATGCAAGAATCAAGTTTGTGACTGAGCAGGCACACGGGCACTCGAGAAATACCAGCCTCTCATTCGAAACTGCAACCCGGGGTTCCAGAGCGGGTAGGGTGTTTGCCTTGCACGCCGCCGGCCGGCCCATGCCGGCCCGAGTTCGATCCCTGGCATCCCATATGGTCCCCCGAGCACTGCCAGGAGTAATTCCTGAGTGAAGAGCCAGGAGAAACCCCTGAGCATTGCCGGGTGTGACCCAAAAAAGCAAAACAAAAAAAAAAAAAAATCTGCAACCCGGGGTTAGTGAGATCTCTATCGTTCAGAGGCACAGAGAATCCTGTGTATCTGTCAACGGGCCGTATCCGTCAGGCCTTGGCATATCCCTTGATCTGCTTTCCGCCAACACATGTGAGCGCCACATCCTCTCTTCTCTGAGCCGCAGCTTCCTCTTCTCCAAAGCAATGCTTGCCAGCACTGGGCAGAAGCACTTTATGGGCCCGTGAGGAGTTTGGTATCAAGATGGAAGTTGTGCTTGTCAACCTTCCACAAGAGTCCATCCCATCCCAGACCTTGTCTTTTCCAGAGTCTGCTACACTTGCTGTCAGATATGCTCCTTTGGAGCTGGAGAGCTAGGACAGCTGGTAGCACTTTCTTACGCTGCACGCAGCTGACCCAGGTTTGATCCCCAGCACCCCAGATGGTCCCCTGAACCTGCCAGGAGTGATCCCCTGAGCACTGCAGGTTGTAGCCAGAAAAAACAAAGTCCTTTTTACTCTCAGCAATAGGATTCCATTCAACCAGGGAGTATTAGCTCCCTGGCCAGGACAGACTCAAGAACAGCAGGTGGGAGGTGTCCGTCCTAGGCCAGGCTCAGGTCTTCCCACTGATCAAACTCAGGAGGGCCAGAGTAACAGTACAGCGGGTAGGGCATTTACCTTGCACGTGGCCGACCCAGGTTCAATCCCCAGCATTCCATATGAACCCCCAAGCACAGCCAGGAGTAATTCCTGAGTGCAGAGCCAGGAGGAGCTTCGCCAGTGTGATCCTAAAAGCAAAAAATACATAAACACACACACATACGCATATATACACACATACACATAGCATGCATGCATGCATGCATGCATACATACACATACATACACATACATACATACTCAAGAAGTGGGGCTGGAGCAATAGCACAGCAGGGAGGCTGTTTGCCTTGCATAAGGCCTACCCTGGTTCAATACTCAGCATCCCACATGGTTCCCTGAGCATTGCCGGTTGTGACCCAAAAAAGCCAAAAAATAAAATTCAGGAGGATGAAAAGAAGAATCCCACTTTGCAGATGAGGAAACTGAGGATCTAAGTAGTTCGGAAAGTGATCCGAAGCCTTGTAGGTAAAGCAGCAAAGCCAAGACTAATATCCAGGTTTGGTTTTGTTTTGGGGCCACACCTGCTGGTGCTCAGTGGGTGCTCCCACCTTGCTGCTCGCAGGACTGTGAGGTGCTGAGTTTGGAACCAGGCTCCCGCCTGCAGTCTGCACTCCATCTGTGCTCACTACATCCCCATACATCCAGCCCCATACATCCAGGTCTGATGACAGCCTCGCCCACCCCTGCCCCCAGGGCGGCAAACCCAGGTCAGCCTGCCAACCACCTGTTCTGATGCAATCTTCCCCCACCCCATGCTAGCGGGCTCAGACAGACACAGAGCGGATGAGGTCCCTACCCAGGAGCGTGCTAGGACAGGCCGGACGCCGGGCATGGGGGTGACAGCGAGGTGGACAGGTGCCAACCACCAGAACTGTGAGAGCCGTTTCCTGCTCACTCCACATCCTGATGTGTCCCCCTACCCCATCCCATTTCTATCCCGGGAAGCCAGAGGCGGGACCCCTGTGCTCCAGAGGTGAAAGAACCCCACCTCGGGGCCGAGCGATAGCCCAGTGGGTAGGACGCTTGCCTTGCATGCGGCCGGCCTGTGCTGACCCAGGTTCAATCCCCGGCATCTCATATGGTCCCCCAAGCACCGCCAGGAGTAATTCCTGAGTGCAGAGCCAGGAGTAATTCCTGAGTGTCACCAAAAAAAAAAAAAAAAGAAAAGAAAGAACCCCATCTCCTCTGCAGCACCAAGGCAGCTCCACCCCCGCCCACGAGGAGGGGGCATCCATCCTCACCAAGGGGGAAACCACGGGGTTCCCCATGCCCTGGAAGAAGGGCGTCACACTGAGGAATGATGGCGAGCGTGTTCTCAAATCAGCTCTACTACTCCTGCACACACCCAGCTCGCAAATGTGAATTCTTTTCTTCCCATCAAAATCTGTTTTGGGAGACCAGAGCGATAGCACAGCGGGGAAGGCTTGCACGCAGCCAACCCAGGTTCGATCCCCGCATTCCCTATGGTCCTCCGAGTACTGCCAGGAGTCATTTTTGAGTGCAGAGCCAGGAGAAACCCCTGAGCATCGCCGGGTGTGACCAAAAAAAAAAACAAAAAAAAAATTTGTTGGGGGTGAGCATTCCCCAGCGAGGCTTGTGGTCAGTGGTACTAGGGGCCAGTGAGGTGATGCCCAGCGGTGCTCAGGAGGCCCTTCAGGGCCTAGGGCACACAAGGCAAGTGCTCTAGTCCCCTCCCACTCTAGAGTAAAGTCTCCCAAACATGCTGGTCCCCGGCACGAGCGTGCCAGCAGCTCCCAGGGGAAGCGGGAGGCTGGGACATGGCAGAATCACGGGAACAAGACAAACCCTGAGGGTTTCTGGGTTAATGGGCTCAGAACAGAGGTTGGATATTAGGTTCCGTTGGTGTTGCTGGAGATTCTGGGCACTTGTCCTAGAGAACCCACCTGGGCCTCCGTGTCCCCAGGACAGACACAGACACTGACTGACACAGCTTCTCACACCTCAGGACACCAGGCATGGAGCTCACACACACACACACACACACACACACACACACACACACACACACACACACACACACACACACACACACGGAGCGTGTTATTTCACTGGGAAGCAGGTGAAGGAGACAGTGTCCGGCTTTATTTTATTTGCTTTTTTGGGTCACACCCGCCATGCTCAGGGGTTCCTCCCGACTTTGCACTGGCTCAATTACTTCTGGCAGTGCTCGGGGACCAAACGCCCCTACTCGCTGTGCTATCGCTTCAGCCCCATCCAGCTTTATTTTATTTGGAGGCCACTCGCAACGGTGCTCAGGGGGCCACCTGGTGCTGGGGTCCAAGCCCCGTCACCCAGTGTACAGTATTCTCTCATCCCTTTGAGCTGTCTCCTCGCCCTGTGAGTCTCAGCCAGAGACACCACCACAGGCAGGCCCCGTGGGCTGCCCTGGGTTCGACTCTGGCGTCCCTTATGGTGACTCAAGCCCAGCCAGGAGCAGGAGTGAAAGCCTGAGCCCTGGGTGTGGCCCGTAATAACCAAACAAACAAAACTTTATAAGAGTGCATGATGTGCCAAGCCACCCACACACACAGGCCCCATTTCATCATTATGTAACAAGGGGAAGGGGGACAGATGCCGCGTATCACAGGTGCTGAAAGCGAGGTGCCACGTGACAGCCACTGGCGAGAAGGTCTTTGGTTATTGACGGCTGACTGGCTCTCAGCGCCCGCTCCCACCCAGGGCAAGAGGGTGATTTGGGAACCGTGCTCCAGGCCCTTCTGATGCCAAGTCGCTGCTCCTCTCTGTTTCCTTCTGTTTCACATCTCCCCGCTCCAGGTTTCACCCTCACTTTTTTGTCTCTCCAAAGATATCAAGTACATCGAGTGACCTCCACCAGATCACGGTGCCACGACGGCCCCCAGCGCGCCCGCCCGACTGTCACCCCCGCCCTTCATCTCCCCACACCCCGGGAGCCTGGTCCTCTCCAGAGATGTCCCGAGGGAGACCCGCAGCAGCAACGAGCGCCTCATCTTCTCGGGAACCAAGGAAGGGGGCACCAGCGCCTCCCTCCCCTGCGAGGTGCCCTCCGGCCACCCCCGGCCTCTTCCAGCATCACCATCCCGTCCTTGGGGCACAGGGCCTCAGGCCCCCATGACTTGGGCTCCCCACGGGGGCTTCTCCAGGTTTGGAGAAGGGGCTGGGGGACCCTGGCCCCACAGCGGGTAGCAGGGTCTCAGTGCTGTCGGCCAGCCCAGCCTCTGACATCAGCTACGTGTTTGGAAGGTAAGTTGCTGGTATAAGATCTCTGATTATCTCTGCCACACGCATGTGTGAGCATGAAGGAACACATGCACGGCATATGATATGCATGCATGCACATACATGTACATAAGCACACGCGCGCAAACATGCATGCACACACATGTACACAAGCATACATGCATACAAACACATGTGTCCACACTTGTGCATGCATTTAGGCACATATGTACATGTGTGTGCAAACATACATGCACACACATGTACACAAGCATACATGCACACAAACACATGTACACACATGCACACACTGCATCCCACCACATTGCAGCCTTTCTTCCAGCATCTAAGATTCAGGGGCCTGGAGAGACAGTGCAGGGACAGGCACCTCCCTTGCATGTGCCGACATGAGCCTGTCCCAAGCACTGCAGAGGGTCTCCCAAGCACCACCAGGCATGTCCCCAGAACTTAATTAAGGGATTCTCCAGCGAGCAGGGCACTTACTTGCCTTGCATGCAGCCTAACCAGGTTTGATCCCCAGCGCCTCTTATGGTCATTCCCCTGTCACCCCTCAAGCACAGTCAGGAGTGATCTCGAGTACAGAGCCAGGAGGAAGCCCTGAACACAACTGGGTATGCCCCCCAAAAAAAATTAAGATTCAGGACCCACAGAGAGAATTTAATGTGCTGAACATAGGTTTCGCGATGCAAGGAGGTCCAGGTTCCGTCCCCAACACCACATGGCCTCCGAAGCACTGAACCTGCAGGAGCCCCTGAGCACCTTTGTGCTAAAGACAAAAGAAATTATGATTCAATAGCTGAAAGTCTAGACTCACACGACCTCTTAGGTCCAGAAGCTTGGGACTCGCTGGGCCTCTTCCAGCTAATCTCGAAGCCTCCTCGTTATTTTTCCAATCTCAAAACACAGACATACAAATACAGTCTGGGAGTCAGGTGGGGAGAACCCATTTAGGAAAGAAAAGGTTCTTCCTCTTCGCTGTGGGCCAAGCCAAGGAGGAGGTGAGCCTGCTAGGCTTTCCCCATGCCGTGACACGGTGGTGACAATGGAGCTGCCCCCACATCCGGCCCTGGAAGCCCAAGGGGCTCTGCCCCTCACACTGCAAAACCGCTATGCCCACCGCTCCTGGGTCGCACAGCTTAGCTCACGCTGCCTGAGTTGGGAGGTCCGGCTGATTGCAGAGCCCCAGTCCCGACCAGAGGACACCCAGGCTGCCTGCTACAGGACGAGGAAGGAGGGTATAGGGGTGACAGTCCCTTAGGAGGGAGTGACAGCCCAGCTGGGGAGGCCCAGTGTTTCCACGTGGCCCGCAGGAGATCGGCCCTTAGCTACTTGAAGGGGTGCAGACTCTGTACCCTTTAGCACCCCTTGGAGACCATGTGACGTACCCTTTGCTCTTGGGCTCTGAGGGTGGTGAAGGTGGGGATCTAGTTGACTAAAACCAAGGGTACTCAGCCCACAGCTGATTCTGACCCATGTACCCCCATTACCCGCTAGCACCTCGCCTCCTTCTGACTTCCTGTGTTTCTCCCCTCAGCAGTCAGTCCCTGCCCCAAGCCGGCGCCTGCAGCCATTGGTCATCTTCCAGATCCTCGGACAGCCCAGCCAACTCTTGCTCCAGCCTCCACAGCCTTGGACCAGGGTCCCCATATACAAGAACCAGTGACTTCCAGGTCCCCTGCACCCCCACACCAAGCCTGGCCTCTCCCCGAGCGACCCATTCCCACCACTGGCCAAGGAGCATGCCAGCAGCTGCCCCCATCCATCACCAACTCCATGGTGGACATACCCATTGTGCTCATCAACGGGCGCCTGGATCCAGGCTCTCCTCCATCCCAGAGAAACCCAGGACCCCAGGACCTTGTCCATTCCGGGACGACTTCTGCCAGCCCCCCAGGGCCAGTTCCCAGAAGCCACAGCCAGACCCTGCCAGAGGCCTCACCTACCACATCCCCAGAGGGTATGTCGTAACCGCACCTCAGCATCACATGTGGGCTTCTGCAAGGGCCAGCAAGCGCCCTGCATGAGCAGCTAGTGTAAGCACCATGTGCTAAGAGCGGGCTGCAGAGAGGGGCCGCTGCCGAGACAAAAAAACAAGCATGTAGGGCCGGAGCGATAGCACAGCAGGTAGGGTGTTTGCCTTGCACATGGCCAGCCCGGGTTCAATCCCCAGCATCCCATATGGTCCCCGAGCACCGCCAGGAGTGAGTAATTCCTGAGTACAAGGCAGGAGTAAGCCCGAGCATCGCCAGGGCTGCGGCACAGGCTTTGCTTGCAAGAGCCCTGGGTTCCGGCCCCAGCACCACATGGTCCCCTGAGCACAGTCAAGTGTGTACACACACACACACACACACACACACACACACAGATTAACACAGGCAGAGACATTCTCAGACTATGTTTTTTCCATTTTTACATAGCCTAGATTCAAGGTCTAGTGGTGAAATGTCCCTTTCCAAGGACAGAATAAAGACTGATCCTTTGGGCCTCATGATCTGGAGGGATCCTTGAGGCTTGAGCTGGATCTGGAAATTGGCTCAGAAGCCTGGCCGTGCGGGAGAAGGAGGGTATCTCCCGTGAGAGTCGGAGTTCGTGATCCTAAAGGTGTGGCGCCCAGGGCGTGATGAGGAAGCGACCACCAGGGTGGGTACACAGAGGGATATTTGGCGCCAGATTATGGAAAGGGTTGAACACCTATGTAAAGAGGGTGTCTGACCCTTGGGACCGCAGGGGTGCAGTGCAGCTGATGCATTACAAAGGCTTCAGTCTGGGGCCCAGAGAGCAGCTTAAAGTTGGTTCTATTTGCATTTCCTCACAAAGCGGGACCCAGGAGGCCTTCCTGGAGACCCAGGCCTGGACCAGGGCTGCAGGGAGGCCCAGGCGTGAGACTGTGGGGCCGTGGCATCAGTGGACTTGATGACTCAGCCCAGAAAGTGCGTCCAGTGGCTGACGTGGGTGTGTGCGTGGATGACAACCCACAGAGGGGGAAACGCATTCCCCCGCCAGACAGCTAAGGCCCACAGAACTGCAGACACCCCCTTCCGGGATCTGACTGCCGGCCCCAGAAGGATCGCGCCAAGCAGAACCCAAAGTGGAGCCAGGCACGCTAGCAGCTCCTCCCTCTTGGCTGTTCCGTCTACTCCCACCGCAGCTCAGCCCTCCCTCACCGGCCGGGAGGCAGGCGTCGGGGTGACTGGGGGGTGAGGAGAGGGGGCAGTGTTGGAAACGTTCCAGCCACAGCTTCTCCAGCTCACACACACACACACACACACACACACACACACACACACACACACACACACACACACACACACACACACAAAAGCCACAGCCCTGCGAGCCGACAGCTAAGCCTGCAAATCTCTGATTAGTTTCTGAGGACAGAGTAGTCCCAGGTCTTAGAATGTGATTTTTTTTTTTTTTTTTTTTTTTTTTGCTTTTTGGGTCACACCCGGCAATGCTCAGGGGTTACTCCTGGCTCTGCACTCAGGAATCACTCCTGGCAATGCTCGGGGACCATATGGGACGCCGGGATCGAACCCAGGCCGGGCACAGGCCGGCCGCTGCAAGGCAAACGCCCCACCCGGCTGGGCTATCTCTCCAGCCCCTAGAATGTGATTTTTGATTTATTCTTTTCTTCTTATTGTGCTTAGCCCGGGGACGGGGTGGGGCTGGGGGGCGGAAGAGCCACACCAAGTGCTCCATACCGTGCCTGAAAGCAAACCCAGAGCCTCAGATATGCGAGGCATGTGCGGAGTATCTCACACTGGACGCTTATGTGAACAGCTACTGCTCTATCCGGGCACCTCAGAGCACTCGTTAGTCCCATCCTGGTCAGTGGTGGCCAAAATATTGCTCTACCTGGGATCTCACCAATGCCTGCAAAGCGTTCTTTGGGCAACTCCCGTTCCTTCCCTAACTGAAGACCCTCTGAAGACCCTTTTCTTTTGCTTTTGGGTCACACCCAGAAATGCTCAAGGGTTCTTGGCAGTGCTCGGGGATCATATGGGATGCCGGGGACCATATGGGAACCCGGGTCGGCCACATGCAAGGCAAACGCCCTCCCCGCTGTGCTATGGCTCTGGCCCCCGAGCTGAGCTTTTCTAGCCTCCTCAGCACTCTCTGAACTCCAGGAGCAAGACAGTGGCCTGCCTCCAATGAGAAGGCAGTGGGGGAGGCAGGCCGCATCTCCTGCCTTCCAAACACTGCCTCCACCCTCAGACCTGCTGCTTGCCCTCCCTTCACTTGCTCTTCCATTTTCTACCCAAGTTGTACATACAAGGAACTCATCAGGTTGCTAAGGGGACTTGGAGTAGTTGTGGGAGGATGGGGAATGGGTGACACCAAACTAAAGAGGCATCTAAAAAGTCCTTTCTTATGGGGGCGGGATGTTGGGACACACCTGACAGTGCTCAGGGACCGTCTGCGGTGCCAGCGACTGACCCAGGATGGCGCATGCAGGGCAAGTGTCTGACCCCTACACTTCTCTTTAGGCCTCCAAGGCTCTCTGGCCCCTGGTTTCAGTTCCCACCAGGCAATCTTAGGTTTGAGAAACTGTTTCTCATTAAAGAGAGGTTTTATTTACTTGTGGTTGGTTACTAAGGATACGAAGGAGACTCCTGAATCTGAGAAGTGCCAAGCCCTGGAATTCTGGCCTGTACCTCCGGGGCAGCTGGAGATACAATGGTGTGGGGGGTGGAAGGGGGTCAAACAGAGCTCTCTGGACAAGGTGGGGGACACCCCCTAAGCTCCCCCTGTCCAGCCTCCAGGTTTCCCCTCCTGTCTGTCTCCAGGGCCCACCAGAGACGTGCAGCCCACCATGAAGTTTGTGATGGACACCTCTAAATTCTGGTTTAGCCGAGCATCACCCGAGAGCAAGGTAACAGGAAGCTGTATTTGAGGGTCAGGTGATCCAAGGATCAGACAGACAGGACCCTGGGTCATGGTGGAGTGGACAGCAGAGGGCGGACAGAAAAGGCAGGAATCTGGGGGGGCATCCCGCTAACCTCAAGACCCCAGGAAGCAGATAGCAAGCAGGAAAAGATGTCAAACAACAGAAAGCACTACCAGGTCAAAAGGTGATTCTGAAAGTCTGCACCATGAAGGACCTCCCACCGACCTGGGAGGCAAAGGCTGGGAGTGGAGGGGGCCTGACTCTGACCCTGGGACTGTTCCAGCCATCGAGCTGCTGAGGAAAGAGGAGCCAGGGACGTTCGTCGTGAGGGACAGCTCTTCCTACCGAGGCTCCTTCGGCCTGGCCTTGAAGGTGCAGGAGGCTCCCACACCCACACACAACCGACCAGGTATGTGTCCACCCCGGGCCCAAGCAAGGGCAGCACTGGCTGAGAATCCTGCTCTCTGGGGCTGGAGCGATAGTCCAGCGGGGGAGGGCCTTGCATGCGGCCAGACCCAGGTTCGATTCCCCGCATCCCATATGGTCCCCTGAGCACCACCAGGAGTAATTCCTGAGTGCAGAGCCAGGAGTAACCCCTGAGCATTGCCAGGTGTGACCCAAAAAGCAAAAAAAGAAAGAAAAAAGAAGAGGCTTCAAGATGCACACCCAAGCCCGTGTTCTCCGCAGCTCGCCTCTCTGACCCCAGGGGCCGGAGAAAGAACTCAATAGAGGAAGCACACGCAGAGCTCAGCAGGCACCAGCTTGGGTTCAATCCCCAGCATTGCATAGTCCCCTGAGCACTGCTGGAGGTGACCCACCCCAAGCTCAGAGTCGGAAGCAGCACCCAACCACCACTTAAAAAAACAAAAAAAGGGGCCGGAGCGATAGCCCAGCGGGTAGGGCGTTTGCCTTGCACGCGGTCGGCTCATGCCGGCCAGGGTTCGATCCCCGGCATCCCATATGGTCCCCGAGCACCGCCAGGAGTAATTCCTGAGTGCAGAGCCAGGAGTAACCCCTGAACATTGCCGGGTGTGACCCAAAAAGCAAAAAAAAAAAGGGGGGCCCAGGGCTGGCAGAAGGTGCGAAGAGCTGGAATGCGTGCTCAGCAAACAGGAACCCCTGGTCCCATCTTCCGTACCATACGCCCCTAACGGGCACAGCGGCACTGTCTACCGCCCAGAGCCAGCAGGGGACCGGCCAGTGGCAGACAGTAGCCCCTGGGGTGGTGGCAGAGGAGAGACCACGGCTGCAGAGCCAAGGTCTGATCTAAAGGACCATCGCCATAGCCCAGAGAAACTGGCAGGGACAATTCCAGGGGGACAGCCTGCAAGCGGAGGCACTGGTGCCTCGTTGACCTCTGGGGCTCCCCCCTCTGCTCTTCCTCTTTCCTCCTACTCCAGGCCCAGACAGCGGACCCTCATCCGCCACTTTCTCATCGAGTCTTCTGCCAAGGGGGTGCGCCTCAAGGGAGCAGGACGAGGAGCCCTACTTTGGTGAGCCTCCCTGAGGGAACCCCCTGCTTCTCCTGGGCAGGGAGTGAGGGGTGGGGGCAGCCCCGTCACGCCTTGTTGCTCTCCTCCCCAGGGAGCCTCTCTGCCTTCGTGTGCCAGCACTCCATCATGGCCCTGGCCCTGCCCTGCAAGCTCGCCATCCCACAGAAAGGTGCGTCCTGGGCGTTGAGCGGTAGCGTGGGGTCGCGTGCTCTGGGGCGGTAGCGTGGGGTCACGTGCTCTGGGGCGGTAGCGTGGGGTCACGTGCTCTGGGGCGGTAGAGCGGGTCACGTGGCTCTGGGGGCGGAGGGGTCACGTGCTCTGGGGCGGTAGCGGGGTCACGTGCTCTGGGGCGGTAGCTGGGTCACGTGCTCTGGGGCGGTAGCGCGTGGGGTCACGTGCTCTGGGGCGGTAGCGGGGGTCACGTGCTCTGGGGCGGTAGCGGGGGTCACGTGCTCTGGGGCGGTAGCGAGGGTCGCGTGCTCTGGGGTGGTAACGTGGGTCACGTGCTTTGGGGCGGTAGCGAGGGGTCACGTGCTCTGGGGCGGTAGCGTGGGTCACGTGCTCTTTGGCGGTAGCGAGGGGTCACGCGTGCTCTGGGGCGGTAACGTGGGTCACGTGCTCTGGGGCGGTAGCGAGGGGTTGCGTGCTCTGGGGCGGTAGCGTGGGGTCCGCGTGCTCTGGGGCGGTAGCGTGGGGTCACGTGTTCTGGGGCGGTAGCGTGGGGTCACGTGCTCTGGGGCGGTAGCGAGGGGTCACGTGCTCTGGGGCGGTAGCGAGGGGTCGCGTGCTCTGGGGCGGTAGCGTGGGGTCACGTGCTCTGGGGGGGTAGCGAGGGGGTCGCGTGCTCTGGGGCGGTAGCGTGGGGTCGCGTGCTCAGGGAGGTCACCAAGGGTTCGCGTGCTCTGGGGCGGTAGCGTGGGGTCGCGTGCTCTGGGGCGGTAAAAGTGGGTCACGTGCTCTGGGGCGGTAGCGAGGGTCGCGTGCTCTGGGGCCGTAGTGTGGGGTCCGCGTGCTCTGGGGCGGTAGCGTGGGTCACGTGCTCTGGGGCGGTAGCGTGGGTCACGTGCTCTGGGGCCGTAGCGGGTCACGTGCTCTGGGGCGGTAGCGTGGGGGTCACGTGCTCTGGGGCCGTAGCGTGGGGTCACGCGGCGCAAGCTCGCCATCCCACAGAAAGGTGCGTCTGTGCCTTGGGGCGGTAGCGTGGGGTCCCGTTACGCTCCACTGCCCCTGGGTGGCTGGAGAACGGTCACCGCTTGGTGACCTCGCCTGCCTCCTCATCTGCGGAAAGGGGTCAGCCTGTGGGTGGAGAGCGCCCAGGGCACACCCAGGAAGGTCAGCAGGAATAAGCGTGGGCAGAAGGCAGGCTTCCCCGGGAGGACACACGGTACCGCTGCCTGCCTGGAGTCATTCCGGGCACGCTTTTCGCCCAGGCCCACTTTTACGGGGCCTTGCTCCATTCAGTCAGTCATCACCACGACCGTGGGGCAGAGACTGCTGGTCACCCCTGTTTCGCGCAGAGAAGAAAAGGAAGGTTTAGGACTGAGGATGGCACGGGAGGGGGCACAAACTCTGCCTGGGGGCTCCATTCCAGCACCGCAGGTTCCTCAGCACCTCAGGGTGTAGCCCCAAAAGGAAACAACCCGGAAAAGGACTTGGGAGAGTTAGAGGATGGGACCGGTAATAGCACAGTGGGAGGGCGTTTGCCTTGCTCGGCCAACCTAGGTTCGATCCCGATCCTGGGCATCCCATATGGTCCCCCAAGCACGGCCAGGAGTAATTCCTGGGCACAGAGCCAGGAGGATGCCCTGAGCATCGCCAGCTGTGGCCCAAAACCAAGCACACAAAAAAGGGGATTGGAGGAGTGAAATCGCTCCTGAAGAGTTAAGTTTGCTTTGAGTTTCCTCTGCAGCTCACAGCCTCGCCCCACAGTAAATGGCCTCCGGGCTGAGAGCAGCAGCGCACTAGGACCGGGAGCCCCGAGAATAATGGGGAGCGGCTCCCCCCCTCCCTCTCTCCCCCCCAGCACATCTGAGGTTTGGTCACACAGGAGGGGAAAGGAGAGATCAAAGAGCCGGGCTGGCTCCAGCTAGTCCTTTGGGGGAGCCCCAAACCCCCGTTTGCCTCATTACTGTAATCACACCTGGCTTCACAGCAGAGTCACTTCCGGAGCTGGGGGTGGAAGTGGGGGATGTTCAAAGGGGAATGAGGGGGGGCGGGGCCGTGCCTGAGGGAGCCCAGCCGCTCACTCGCCCCGCCCCCTCTGGGGCCTGTTCCTTTGCTTTGGCGCAGAATTAGGAGGTGGGGGCGGGGCCTCCAGCCCCTCTGCAGATGGCCATGGCGTCCAGCCTGAAGAAATCTGCCGGTGAGTGAGCAGCGGCGCTACAGGGACCCCTCCCCGATTTGGCCGTGCCGGCCCACAGCCCTCCTTGCCCGGCACACGCGCGCACACACGCATTCATGCGTGCACGTATGCACACACGCGGGTCCACACATGTTTCCCATCAGAGCGGCTTGACTTTATCTTGAACAAGGTGCCACATTCCTCCCCTCCCAGAAGCAGGCAGCTGGAGATGACAGGCGGCAGGCAGGGAGCTGGGGAGGGGGCAGACACCCACAGTACACCCCATTGTGCTTCCGGGTGGGGGAGGGGGTGCTCAGCAGGGGTGTCAGGTCTGAGTCCCGGCATCCCTTGACCCCTGACATCCCTTAACGCACTGGCTCCTGAGTAGAGAGGACCTCTCCCCCTTCTCTTGTCTCTCAGCGATGAGTGGAGGGGGCCAAACTGGGTGCAGCCGAGATGGGGCCAGCCAGGGTGTGGACAGAAGCAAGCCCCCTAGAAGCAGCCCTCCCCACAGGCCAGCATCCCCCTAGCCCAGCCCAGCCCAAAAAACATTCCCCAGATTCCTCTAGGCTGTACCTCCAAATGCACACCTCTCTCTCTCTCTCTCTCCTCTCTCTCTCTCTCTCTCTCTCTCTCTCTCTCTCTCTCTCTCTCTCTCTCTCTCTCTCTCTCTCTCTCTCTCTCTCTCTCTCTCCCACAAAGGAAACCAAAGCCTCCCCTCCCCTACTCCTGAAGAAGGAAGGGCACCCTGGCCCATGACCTAGGCAGGGGGACAGGCAGGGGCCCAGGGTCACCACTCCCTCTCTGGATCCTGGCCCCTGCCCCACAGGCTGCCATGCGCTCTACCTGAGCTCTGTGAGCGTGGAGACTCTGACCGGAGAGCTAGCCGTGCGCAAGGCCGTGTCCACCACCCTGAGAGAGGGACGCCCTCCCCACGCCTACCGTGGTCCACTTCAGAGTCACCCAGCAGGGCATCACCCTGACCGATGTCCAGCGGAAGTAAGGAACTCGCTGACTGCAGGAGCTGCTGGAGGGGTGGCGGGGCCGAGATGGGGCAAGTGTCAGGGTTTAAGCCCAGGAGCTGGCAGTGCTGGGGGGTCACAGGACGCCTGCCCAGACCCTCACCGGCTCCCTTCCACTCTGCCTCCTCCCAGGGTCTTCTTCCGGCGCCATTACCCCTCGCCACCCCAGCGCTTCTGCGGCCTGGACCCTGAGCAACGCAAGTATGTCCTGAGGGCATTGGGCTGGGATCCCAAAGACAGTCTCTGATTGAACAGAACCACCCCAGAGGGGAGCTGGAGAGTGGGGAGAGGGGGCACTCCGTCCCTCGTGGGGGGGGGGGACGGAGCCCAGCCCCCCAGCTCACCCCTGCCCTGTGCCCTCCTTTCCTGCAGGTGGCAGAAGTACTGCAAACCCTCCAGGTAAGGCCCTTTGGGGGAGCCAGCCCGGAAGGCGGAGGAGGGCCCCTCCCGGGGGCTGCAGAGCTGGGCTCTGATGAGGGGTGCAGACAGGCCCTAGGGGAGCCCCCTGTCACGGGGGAGTCTCCATCTCTACAGATGCCCCAGTCGAACAGTGGAGACTCGTCCTTGCCTTCAGGAAGTTTCCATGCTGATTCCCGTTCAGAGACCTTTGATTTGGGGGACCCCCAACTCAAATAAATGAAGGGAAACTCAAAAATTTTAGTTGTTTGGTTTTGGAGCCACGCCCAGTGATGCTTAGGGGTTACTCCTGGCTCTGCGCTCAGAAATTACTCCCGGTGGACTCAGGGGACCCTATGGGGTGCCGGGGATCGAACCTGGGTTGGCCACGTGCAAGGCAAGTCCTCTATCTGCTGTACTATGGCTCGAGTCCCAGAATCCCAGATCTATTTTATTTTTATTTTTTTTTGCATTTGCTTTTTTGGGTCATACCCAGCAATGTTCAGGAGTTACTCCTGGCTCTGCACTCAGGAATTCCTCCTGGCGGTGCTTGGGGGACCATATGGGATGCCGGGATTGAACCCAGGTTGGCCGCTTGCAAGGCATACACCCTCCCCGCTGTGCTATCAATTGCTCCTGCCCCTAGAATCCAGATCTTTTTTTTTTTTTTCGCTTTTTTGGGTCACACCCAGCAATGCTCAGGGATTTCTCCCTGGCTCTGCACTCAGGACTTACTCCTGGCGGTGCTCAGGGGACCATATGGGATGCCAGGGATCGAACCAGGCCAGCATGGGCCGGCCGCGTACAAGGCAAATGCCCTACCCGCTGGGCTATCGCCCTGGCCCCAATCCAGATCTTGATCGCTGAGACCTCCCCATCTGATGGAAGAAGCCCAGCCTACCCTCAGTGGCTGACCCCACACACTCTCTGTCTGCCTTCTCCCTCCAGGATCTTTGGGTTCGTCGCCAAGAGTCAGACCGAGTCCCAGGAGAATGTATGTCACCTCTTCACAGAGTATGACGCTGTGCAGCCGGCGCGCGCAGGTGCTGGGCCTGGTGGAGGCCCTGCTGCGGGGCCCAGAGAGGGAGCGTAGGCACTGCTGGGACCACTGCCCGCACATCTCAAGGACCTGAGCATGCCCCTCGCCCCCACCCCTGAACAGGGGTGCAGCCACACCCGGGGGCGTGTCTGCTGAGTGGACAGAGACCGCTGTACCTTCAGGGGTGACCTTCATCAGGACGACCCTCACCCCAGGCCTCAGGTTCCTTGACCCTAAAGGAGCAACTGTCTGGACCCCTCTAGGCATCTTATCAAGTTCCCTGTGACGGCTCAAGCACGTTCCCATTTCAGGACCCCCACGTGAAAACCACCTCGGGGGCCCCCTGACTGCCTCCGCCTGGACGCTACACACGGCTGCTCGCCTGTCCCAGCACGTTCCAGCCACAGTTTCCCTTTACCTGCTCTCCTGGCAGCCCCCTGGGCAGCTTTCCCAGGACAGTGGTGCCTGGGCCCAGTCTGGCCTGCCGCTGTAGGCAGCTCACAGGGAGGAGTTTGCTCCAGGGACCCACCTTCCTCCCAGTCCTTGTCTAACCTCCTTCTTGGCAAATGAGCATCAGGCCCATGTTTTCTTGATAAGTGGAGTTCTCCGGCAGAATCACAGTTGCCCTCATCCTGTTCTATACACACACCCAACACATACCGCCACCACCCCCTCGTGAGAATTAGTCTCCTGGGCACACAGGGGGCAGCAGAGAGTCAAGAATGCAAACAGCCGGCCTGGCCGCCCTGGGCGCCCCCAACGGCAGCCCTTCCCCAGAAACTGTGCAGTGGTCACCCCATGCAGCCTCACTGTGGCTGGAGTCCTTTGTTCTAGACCCTACTGCAGGTGGACTGGTGGCCCCCAGAAGAAGCTGCTTACCCAGTACAAGACCATGCCTGCTCCCTCTGCCAGTCCGCACTGCTGTGATGTGAACCCAGCCAGAAAAGCAAACTGGATTGCAGCATCCCTGGCCAGCAGGGTCTGCTGAGACCACCCACAGGGTCTGGGGGCTGGCACTGCCCCATCCCCAGGCTGCTAAAGCTAGATAGGCTTCTCAGGGTCACTGTAGAGGGTCTAGCAGAAAGCCCTCTCCAGCCAAAGGGGCCAGTGAGTAAGGCTCTTGCCTTACACTGGCCAAAGCAGGGTTTGATCCTCAGCACCCCATGTGGTCCCCCAAGGACCAGCAGGAGTGATTCTTGCTTGCAGAGCCAGGAGGCTCCCCAAAACAGAAATAGGTTCTGTCTTCACACAAGGGTGTCCCTGAAGAGATGGCTTGGACGTGGCAGGGGGTGACATGTCTTAGAGGGCGAACGCCCTTTCCAGCCCCTCCCCAGCAGCAGCAGACAGTCTCCTGGGGTGCTGACCCGTAGCTGGAACCACCACTCTCCACCCACACCCTCAGCCCACAGGATGTCCTGCATCTCACCTGCGAGGACAAATGGGAGGTGGGGAAACATAAGTGGCTCTTGGGGAACCCCTGAGAGTCCAGACTCTAGAGAAGCCCAGAGTGGCCCCATCACTCCACTGTAGCCCAGAGGAGCAGTGGCTAGCAGCTGTTCCCAGTTCCAGGATGGAAGCAAACTCCCCCTTTCTCCAGATCCAGCCACAGCTGGGATTCACGGTGGAGTGCCATGAAGTACTGGGGGCTCCAAGCCCTAGGTTTGCCACAGAATCATGGAAAGGGACCGCTTTGTCCCTGGCTTTGGGCAAAGCTCTGAGCCCCAAGATAGGGGGCTGCAGGGCGGGGAGGAAGTGGGGGAGAGGGCGCTGAGAAAAGATCTTCAGGGACTTGGGGCAGCTGCTCTCCAACACTCACCTGCAGTTCCAGAGGGTCCCCTGCTGTTGGATTACTTGCCAGCCCTGTAGTTGGATCACACCCTTCTTGTTAGCCTGGGTTTTTACATTGCTAATGAGGGATTTTTTTTTTCTCCTTCCTACCAGCTTTTTGCATATATTTATGCTAGGGATTTGTTTTTGTATAAACACAGAAGGAGAG
>JAJIBD010013675.1:0-40413 GCA_021461705.1 Cryptotis parvus | reverse complement strand
CCCAAAACTAACTATCTAAATAAATTTCCCCTTTGATAAATACAAATGAAGCAATTTGGGGAGAAATCTCTTTCCCAGTTATTTGTTTTCTTTTTTGGATTTTGGGCTACACCTGGCTGAGCTCAGGTGTTACTCCCTGTTCAGTGCTCAGGGATCATTCTTGGAGGTGCTCTGGGATCTAGCTTTGATGGGTTTCCTGCAGTAAGACATATTTCCAGTCCTTTGAGCCCAGGCCCAACGCTGGAGAACTTAATGACACCTTGGTACCACTGAGTCACTCAACCCAGAACCCTCCTATTTCCTGTTGCTGTCACATGAGATAATTATTGCTTTTTGTTTCGCTGCTGCTGCTTGCAGTCAAAACCATCCAGTGTGATTCCTGGGTGATTTCCTGTCACCTCTATTCTGTAAGGCTATAATTTTCTTTTTATTTTTTTGTTATGGCATCTATTTATTTATTCATGTATTTATTTTTGGTTGGAAAGCTTTAACTATGAATTCATCTTCTCTGTTAAGCTTAAAGTTAGCGCACAGATTCAATGAGGATAAAAAAGATAAATTATAAGCTAGGAAAGATTACTGTAAATAACTATTTGTGGGCTAAACTGAATCCAGAATACATAAAGTGCTTTCATAACTCAATGTAACAAGCAATCCAAGTTTTAAATGGTCACAATTTTTGAACAGGCCCCACAAAATGTTGTGCAATATGCAAATAAGCGCATAGTCTCATAACTACTCATTATTAGAGAAACACAAATAAAAATACAATAAGATTCTACCAAAATCTATTACAATTTGAGTCCAACATGCCAAGTATTGCTAGGATCTGAAACAATCAGAAAAATTACATTACCATTTTAAAAAATAGTCCAGAGGGCCGGAGCGATAGCCCAGCGGGTAGGGCGTTTGCCTTGCCGCGCGGCCGGTCTGTGCCGGCCTGGGTTCGATCCCTGGCATCCCATATGGTCCCTCGAGCACCGCCGGGGTGATTCCTGAGTGTAGAGCCAGGGAGAAACCCCTGAGCATCGCCGGGTGTGACCCAAAAAAGCAAAAAAAAAAAATAGTCCAGAAGTTTTTAAAAATAAACTACAGGGTACCCCTAGTTCTTATTTCAGCTATTTCATGCCTATAGAAATGCTAGCATATGGTGTTACCAAAAGACATAAATGTTCATAACAACCTTATTTTAGGCAGCCTCCCCTGGGTGGCTGAAAAGACCTAGTACTGTGAGCAGGGCACTTGCCTGGCACACAGCTGACCTAGGTTAGTTTGTGGCAACTCATATAGTGCCCTGAACCCACCAGAAGTGATTCCTGAGCACCGAGCTGGGAGTAAGTCCTGCACATTTCTGAGTGGGGACCCACAAAAGTTGAGTAGCCTCCCCAGAAACAAGCTAAAAGTCCATCAACAGGTTTATGGATAAGCAACTTGTGGTGTATTTTATAGCCATACAATAACATTCAATCAAATTGCAAAGCAATATCATAAAACTAGAATGAATTACGGGCATATACAACAAAAGAATTTGGGGCATTCATTATTTTATGGGGTGACCAGTTCATGGGTTTAAACAAAGGTCAAAACTTAGACCATTTAATATCCACTAATTATATGCAAAGTTAATTCCATTAAAGGTCTTTATGAAAGTGACAAAGTTCAGATCCCACACCCAGTTCCCCTTCCATAGGTCTCTCATTTCTCAAACTCCCCCTTAATAACTTTTCCCCCCAAGTAAAAAAGTCTTAAGTCATTTTTTATATAATCTTTTTTAAAAAAGGTGGGGGAGGAGTGGGAAGGCGTGGACAGATAGTACAGGGTTAAGACATTTGCCTGTCACTTGATCAACCCTGAAAGGGTCCCCCAAACACCGCCAGGGAGTGATCCCTCATCACAGAACCCCAGGAATAGTTTGTGGAACAGGAGCACTGCTGGTTGTAACTCCCAAACCCAAACAAGCAGATAAACAAATATTTTTTTTTAAAGGGTAGAGGTCAGTCAGAGTGATAGCACAACAGGTAGGGCATTTGCCTCGCACAAGGCCTGGGTTCAATTCCTGGCATCCCATATATCCCCCAAACCCAGTCAGGAGTGATCCCTGAGCACAGATCCAGGAGAAAGCCCCTGAACACTGGTGGGTGTAACCCCCCCCACCCAAAAAAAAAAAAGAAAGACAGAAAGAACTGGAGGAGTTCTGTAAAGGAGATCACACCTTCTACAAGATTACGATCATAGTTGGTGATCTTTTCTTTCTTTCTTTCTTTCTTTCTTTCTTTCTTTCTTTCTTTCTTTCTTTCTTTCTTTCTTTCTTTCTTTCTTTCTTTCTTTCTTTCTTTCTTTCTTTCTTTCTTTCTTTCTTTCTTTCTTTCTTTCTTTCTTTCTTTCTTTCTTTCTTTCTTTCTTTCTTTCTTTCTTTCTTTCTTTCTTTCTTTCTTTCTTTCTTTCTTTCTTTCTTTCCTTTCTTTCTTTTCTTTCTTTCTTTCTTCTCTTTCTCTCTCTCTTTCTTTCCCTTCCTTCCTTCTCTTCCTTCCTTCCTTCCTTCCTTCCTTCCTTCCTTCCTTCCTTCCTTCCTTCCTTCCTTCCTCTCTCTCTTTCTCTCTCTCTTTCTGTGAAGCAAGTTAGTTTTTATTGAATGAAACAGTTAAAAAGTTGTGAGAGTAATGGTTGGAATCTACCACATGTGGGGGGGGGCAGAGGGTAGGTAAGATAGAGGAGGAACCAGTTTGACAATAATAGTTGGAAATAGTAACACTAGACTAGAACTGAGTATTGAAAGTAAGTGAAAATACGTGATAACCCTTCAATGTCTGTTTTGCAAACCACAATGTACAAAAGCAGAGAGAGAGAGAGAGAGAGAGAGAGAGAGAGAGAGGCAGAGAGAGAGAAGAAAAGAAGTACCTGCCACAGAGGCAGTCTTGAGGAGGAGGAGGGAGTCTGGGGACACTGGTGGTGGGAAACGAGCACTGGTGGAGGGATGGGTGCTGGAACACTGTATGACTGAAACCCAATCATGAACAGCTTTGTAACAGTCTATTGCACGGTGATTCAATTAACTAAACAAAACTAAAAAGTAAAAATGAAGTGAGGGAACAGAGAGAGGAACATTGTTCAAGAGAGAACACGGGTTTCTCGGATAGGAAAGAAGCAAAGATACAGAGACAAAGCAAGTGAGACGCATCCCAGGGAGGACAAGGCGTGCAGAGTTTGAGTTTATATTCTGTGCTGTTCACCAGGCAAAGTCATTCAGCATTTGCCTTTTCCTTCTGATTCATTTTACTTTGCATAATTCCCTTTTGCTCTTTCCATTTTTTTTGGGTGTGTGCTTTTCGTTTGTTTTGTTTTGTTTTTGTTTTTTTGAGCCACACCTGGCAATGCTCAGGGGTTACTCCTGGCTCTGCACTCAGGAATTACTCCTGGTGATGCTTGGAGGACATATGGGATGCTGGAGATTGAACCCCAAGTACACAAGGCAAATGCCCTCCCCCACTGTGCTATTTTACAGTTGCTGCTTTCTTATGTTACATAATTTTTTTTTAATTTGCCCCCAAAAAAATACACACCTCCACACAAATGACCTGTTAAGCATTTTCAAATGTGTAACTCAGAGCCACCAGGACATTTGTCTGTCTTGGTTGGAGAAGTTCAATGGGCTGAGTACACGTGATTCAGGCAGGTGACTCGGTCAGCGCCGGAAACACATCGTCCTGTCAGGGACTCCTGGGGGTGACCCCTGAGCACTAGGCAGGAATCACCCCTTTGCACACCCAGGTGTGGAAACAAACAAATAAAAACCTTCCCCAAAACACAGCAATCAAATTCACGTTGCTGGGCCTCTTGGCCACCCACTTACCTCCAGCAACCTACAGACGAGCATCCCTTAATCAGTGACCCCATTGCTCTCCCTTCCCCATCCTTGGCAGCTGTCTTTGTTCTATGACCTGGGGAGCACAGCTGGCTGTTGGACACCAGGGATCACACATGTATCCTGTGCTGCTGGCCCCAAGAGCAGAAAGTGCACAATATGCTTAGCGCATTGGGACATGGGACTGAACTCCTGGTCACACAGACTATTTACTTGTGAAGAAAGTAATTGTGCTTTTGTTTTTGGTCTGTTTTTGGTCACATCTGGCAGAGTTCAGGGGTTACTCCTGGCTATGCACTCAGGAATTACTCCTGGCGGTGCTTGGGGGACCATATGGGATGCTGGGATCAAACCCTGTTCAGCCGTGTGAGGGCAAACGCCCCCTCCGCTGTGCTGTGGCTCCACCCTGTGCTTTTGGTTTTTGCATCACACTCAAGTGGTGCTTGGGGGCTACCCTTGGCTCTGTGCTCAGTGGCCTCTCCTGGTTGGGGACTGCCCTGCTGGTGACTTAACCTGGGCCTCCCCCACGCAGTGCCTGCACTCAGCTTATCGGGCAATATCTCTGGCCAGGAAAAGTGACTTTGTTATTTCTGTTTTTTTGTTTTGACTGCGCTGGGCAGTGCTCAGGGATTACTTTAACTCTGCTCTGGGGTCATTCCCAGTGGTGCTCAGGGATCTCGACGATGCTGGGGATTGGACCAGGGTCTCCAAGCATGACAGACACGCACACTGAGACCTGAGAGTCATTTCTGCAGTCCCCAGGCAAAGTGATTTTTTACATATTGTGTATGAACTTGCTGAAACTTCAGAGTCTGAAGTCAAGGAGGTCTGGACTTCAGGAAGTCCATATACAATCTTGTCATGGCTGGAGGAAAAGCACCTGCCATAATGGGAAGGCTCACACACACACTGGGGTGTGTGTGTGTGTGTATGTGTGATGGTGTGTGTATGTATGATGGTGTGTGTATGACGATGTGTGTATGATGGTGTGTGTATGGTGGTGTGTGTGTATGATGGTGTGTGTATGATGGTATGTGTATGATGGTGTGTGTATAGTGTGTGTGTATATGGTGTGTATGATGGTGTGTGTATATGGTGTGTGTATATGGTGTGTATGATGGTGTGTGTATGATGTGTATGTATAATGGTGTGTATTATGGTGTGTATGTATAATTGTGTGTGAAGTATGATGGTGTGTGTCTGTATAATGGTGTGTGCAGTATGATGGTGTGTATGTATAATGGTGTGTGTATATATGATGGTGTATGTATGTAAAATGGTTTGCGTATGTATGATGGTGTGTGTATGGTGGTGTGTGTATGATGGTGTGTATATATGATGTGTGTATATAATGGTGTGTGTATGATTGATGGTGTATGATGGTGTGTATGAATGGTGTGCGTACAATCTTACAAGGAAGAAGAAATTGAGAAATTCTACATGGAACTGGAGTTCTGTAAAGAAGATCACACCTACAAGATCGTAGTTGGTGATTCTTTCTTTCTTTCTTTCTTTCTTTCTTTCTTTCTTTCTTTCTTTCTTTCTTTCTTTCTTTCTTTCTTTCTTTCTTTCTTTCTTTCTTTCTTTCTTTCTTTCTTTCTTTCTTTCTTTCTTTCTTTCTTTTCTTTCTTTCTTTCTTTCTTTCTTTCTTTCTTTCTTTCTTTCTTTCTTTCTTTCTTTCTTTCTTATACCACCGTTAGATACACACTTATAAGATGTTCATGTTTGAGTTCTGGTTCTACACTGTTCCAACGTCCATCCCTCCACCCATTGTCTGTTATCCACCATCTATGTCCCCACATCCCCCTTCCCCCAGCCTGCCTCCTTGGCAGGTTCTTTATCTCCTCTCTCTCTCTCTCTCTCTCTCTCTCTCTCTCTCTCCCCTTCTCGCTTCCCTTTCTTACACATTGTGGATTGTATATATATTCTAGGACATGATTGGTTTCACTAGTTTGATGTACTCCCAGCTCTATCTTGCAAATGCCTGGCGACTTCCGCCTCCGAGAACCGCCTACCTGGGCTTGTGTCGGGCGCTCTGCCGGGGTCCCCGACAGTGCCGGGAGGCGAGTTCCCTTCTACCTCCAAAGCTGGCGGGAATGGATGAAGACTCAGGAATCCGATGCAGTTTTTTTTTTTCCTATGTTTTTTTTTTTTTTTTTTTAATTTTATTATTTTCCCCCCAAATATCATTACACCTTTTAGACATACAATTGAAAGATGCTCATGTAGAGTTTTGGATCCACAGTGTTCCAACACCCATCCCTCCACCCAAACCCATCTACCATCACCAATGTCCCCACCTCCCCCCCCCTCCCGCACCCCAACCACCCGGCAGATTCTGTATGTCATTTCCTTCCGTCTCTATATCTCCTTCCCGACAAACTTTCCTGCTCTTCGTGGAATACAGTGCATTAAATGACATTATTGTTTCACTATTTTCGAGTGGACCACTTGCGCCGCTTACGGCGTGCGATCTGGGCTCGAACTGGTCTTGCTCAGTTGATCTGTTCGTGGGTCAGTTTCTCAGCGTCCGACAGTGAAGATGGTGGCTGAGTGTGATGTGCGAGTTTCATCTGGCTGCTTCCGGGACCCCCCAGAGGCGATGGGGCCAACACCCAAAACCCATCTGCCCTCCTCGGGATCCCATCATCAGCTGGGCCGGGCGGCGGCCGGCCGCCAGTCTCCCTAGCCGGGCTTGGGGGCTCTGCATACTGGTTCCCGGGCAGTTCCTGGGCGGGTCCACCAGGCTCGGCAAAATGGAGGGAGGGGGGGGGGGCTTAACCCTTGACTCCATCTGGCGAATTCCCAGTGATTCCCGCTTCTGGGAGCCGCCTACCTGGGCTCGAACTGGTCTTGCTCAGTTGATCTGTTCGTGGGTCAGTTTCTCAGCGTCGCGGGGGAGGGAAGATGGTGGCTAGTGTGATGGGCGAGGTTTCATCTGGCTGCTTCCGGGACCCCCAGAGGCGATGGGCCAACACCCAAAACCCATCTGCCCTCCTCGGGATCCCATCATCAGCTGGGCTCGGCGCGAGCCCGGCTCCAGTCTCCCTAGCCGCTGCCAGCTCTGCATACTGGTTCCCGGGCAGTTCCTGGGCGGGTCCACCAGGCTCGGCAAAATGGAGGAGGGGGAGGTGGCTTAACCCTGACTCCATCTGGCGAATTCCCAGTGATTCCCGCTTCTGGGAGCCGCCTACCTGGGCTCGAACTGGTCTTGCTCAGTTGATCTGTTCGTGGGTCAGTTTCTCAGCGTCCGGACAGTGAAGATGGTGGCTAGTGTGATGGGCGGAGTTTCATCTGGCTGCTTCTGGGACCCCCCAGAGGCGATGGGCCAACACCCAAAACCCATCTGCCCTCCTCGGGATCCCATCATCAGCTCCCGATGCAGTTTTAAAAGGGCTTTGCTATCACAGGTTTCGATATACAATCCAAGAGCAGGGAAAACCTCTGGACTCTGGGTTCCCAGCTAGGCCCCAGCCAGGTGTAGGCCAAGATGGCTGCCACCACGTGTTGAGGCCCAACAGAGAATGGAGAGGACGGAGAAGCAAAACACCAAGGGAAGTCGAAGTGGCAAAAGGGGGAAAAAGAGAAGCTTCTTTCTTCTTGCAGCTTATTTTATAGCTAGAAATCCGCCCAAACTCCCCAGCCCAGGCCATTCTGGGCTGGGTTATCTAGAGATGAAAACAGGAAAATAGCTCTATAGAAATGTAGCAACTTCAGGAGCCCATCGGGCTGTTTACAAGGACCCAGAGCTAATTAAAAGCCTCCTAGCAGAGCTGGGAGAAGCTATAAGCTAAATGTAACTTCCCCTGGCAGGAAGGATCAAATGCCCTCAGGTAATTTCTCCCAGCACCTCACCTAATATCTTGAGCCAAGATCTGCCTGGAATTGCCTTTATAGGGTAGAGAAGGGGGTTTCTGAGATGGCATGTCTCTGTACCAAAGACTAATACTAATGCCAGTTAAATATTTCTCCAAGCCTTCACAAGAGTCTCGTCTACTTCACAGTAGTTTTGTATTTTAGTTGCCTTTGAGTTATCAGGGAGCCATGCTTGCTTGCTTGGAGGCAAACAGCATTACTCTCTGGTCTAATTACTTAGAGATCCAACGTGGCCAGGCAAATATGCTGGTAAGATCTAGCTAGTCCCACGATGCTTGTGGTAGCATGAGAGAATATTTATACCAGCCAGTACAGAATACATGGTCAGATAAGACTGCCACATTCAGACTATCCCCCTATCTATGAAGTGACCGGCAGGAGGCAATCCAGGGCAGATGCAGAGGCCTAGGCTTTTAGGTGTCCTGCAACAGGCTTGAATTCGGTTGAGCTACTAAACTGGTCTTGATCAGTGTCTCATTTAGGCAGGTTTTGATGAGCGGTGATGTCTGGACCTAGAAAACGGTGGCTACTATGGTGAGTGAGTCTCATCCAACTGCTTCCGAGGCCCTACAGAGGTGATGAGCCCATTCACAAAATCCATTTGCCTCCCTGGGGGCCTCATGGTCAGCTGAGCTAGGGAAGAGCCAGCTGACAGCTCTCCCCCCATCTGAGTCTCTCCATAGTCGGGTGATTTTAATGCCAAGGTAGGACCGAGAAAATCGGCCAAAGAACTCCACATCGGTTCCCATGGCTTAGAATGGAATGAATAGGGTGAGAGACTATATGAATTCATCATGTCGACCAAGACCATTCATGGTAACTCACAGTTCCAGAAGGCTGAATCGAAACATTGGACATGGGAATCTCCTGGTGGACAGTTCCACAATGAAATTGACCACATCATATTCAGTCTATGGTTTTGCCTGACCAATGTTGCTATTGTCCCCAAATTCCAAACAGGATCGGACTACCATCTCCTTCAATCAAGGTGCCCTCCCAATGGAAAACCAGCAGGACAGTTCTACTGTTCAAGAAGGGAGACATCCACGACATTGGCAACTATCATTCCATCTGCCTGTTGTCCGTCATGCAAAATTCTACTTCACGCAATGGGGAGAAAAGGCTGCAAAGTTTAAGAAGAGAACTCCCATAATGACCACCAACTGGGAACTCTTTGTCACTATTGCGGCAACATGGGAAGATGCCATCATTGATGACATCAATGAAGAATACAACCGACTGGTTCAGCACTTCCATGATTCTGCGAAGAACCCCGAGAGAGAAAGCCACAAAAAGGACTCCTGTCTTCAAAGAGATCTTGAGCTCATTCGCCAATGTGGCAAGGGGCAAGCCTCAGGCAACCATTTGCTAATGTCCAAGCTCACAAAATAGTGCAGATAAGAAATAAAGGAAGACCTCACAGAGAGAAGAGCAGAAATACTGGCCAATGCAGCAGAAGCCGGGAAAAGCATTTGCAACACCAGCCTGTCCTTCGCCAACAATAAGAGCAAGATGACTGCCCTCTGAAGTTCTGATGGATCTATCACATCTTCCAGAAAGGCAATGGAGAAGATTATCTATGACTTCTACTCGGATCTCTTTGATAGCCACGTCCACCTGCCCACATACCAAATTCCGCAGGATGGATATGTCGTTCCCAACGTTCTCCCCTCTGAAATCAGACATGACATTTCATCAGTAAAGAAGTGAACAGCACCCGGCCCAGACAAAGTCAAACCCGAACACCTGAAGAATCTGCCTTCGGTACTCATCAATACACTGGCTCGTCTCTTCACACGCTACCTGTCTGAATGCAAGGTGCCCTCCCAATGGAAAACCAGCAGGACAGTCCTACTGTTCAAGAAGGGAGACATCCATGACATTGGCAACTATTGCCCCATCTGCCTGTAGTCCGTCATCTACAAGCTGTTCACGCGAGTCATCTGAACAGGATTGGCAGAACATTAGAAAAGGACAACCATGAGAGCAAGCTGGCTTCTGAAAAGGATTCAGCACAATCGACCATATCCACATGGTAACCAAGCTCATTGAGGTTTGTAGGGAGTTCAAGATGCTGCTCTGTCTCATGTTCATTGATTTACAGAAAGCCTTTGATTCTGTGGACACTGAAGTGGTCATCGAAGACCTAGCCAAACAAGGCTTCAAACCCAATACATCAAGACCCTTCATGAGCTGTATTACGGATTCACCACCAGGATCTCACCATTCTACAAGGGAAGTGATTATTGATGCAAAAAGAGGGGTTCAGCAGGGTGATACCATTTCACAAAAACTCTTCAGCGCCACCCTCAAGAATATCATGTGACAATTAGAATAGGAAGCAATGGGAGTGAAGATAGATGGTCGGCAACTACACCATCTCTTCTTCGCTGATGACATTGTTCTAATAACACCAAACATTAGCCAAGCGGCACAAATGCTGGCTGACTTTGACCGTGAATGTGGAAAAATAGGTCTACAGCTGAATCTCAACAAAAATGACCTGGTTCCAGATGCTCCATTCACTCTCAACACAACGAACATCTCTGAATGCAGCAGTTATGTGTACCTAGGTTGAGAACTCAACATGATGAACAACCTAAAACCTGAGCTTCTCAGGAGGAGGAGAGCGGCATGGAGCGCCTTCAAGAGCATCAAAGAAATAGCTAAACGGACAAAGAAACTCTGGCTCGGGCACACCTCCTGGGCAGGGAGACTTCCACCATTCTCCCTGCATTAACATATGCCTCAGAGACCTGGGCCCTACAAAAGCAGGATGAGAATGCTATTTGGGTCTCCCAAAGAGGAATCAAAAGAGCTATGCTTGGAATATCATGCCTCACTTAAGTGAGAGAAGGAATCTGGAGTTCTGACCTCCTTTGGTGATCGAGAGTTAGGGACTCTGTCTCGTTTGCCAAGGCGTCGAAAATTAGATGAACTGGACATGTAATGCGACTTGGAGACAACCACTGGACTAGAGCCGTTACTGACTGGATCCTACAGGATGTCAAAAGATCACGTGGCCGCCCACCTACAAGATAGTCAGACTTCTTCGTCAAGACCCTGAACGAACGGTTTGAGACTCTTCATATTCCTGGAGCAAGCAGATGCCACTGGCCTACAATGGCACGTGATAGGGTCAAATGGAAATATTACTGGCGCCTGCTCGAGCAAATCGATGAATAACGGGATGTCAAGTGATCAAGTGTGTATATAATGATGTGTGTATTTAATGGTGTATGTATGATGGCGTGTATATATATATGATGGTGTGTGTATAATGGTGTGTGTGTATGATGGTGTGTGTGTATGATGGTGTGTGTATGATGGTGTGTGTATAATGGTGTGTGTATGATGGCATGTGTATGTATGATGGTGTGTGTATGATGGTGTGTGTGTATGATGGTGTGTGTATGTATGATGGTGTGTGTACGATGATGTGTGCATGTATGATGTGTGTGCGTGTATGAAGGTGTGTGTATGTGTGTGTGTGAGCATGTGTAATCTAACCCAGGGCCTCCCCACTGAACCACATCCCAGGCCAGTGAAGTTTTCTCTCTTCTTTTGAAAAGCAGGCCTTGGGGGTTCTGGCTCCCAAGTCGGGGTTCTGAAGGCTGCAGCACCTACCTGGTGAGTCCTGGAGAAATGAACGGGATCTACCTCCAGGTCCTAGGGAGCAGCAGAGGGGGCACCTGAGCAGGGACACAGGCTTACCCACAAGCCATGAAGTTGAGCCGACCTCCTGGGGTCATTTGATTCATCCAGTGCCAGATCAACCACCGCTCAAACAGGGAAACTGAGGCCCTAGACGGAACCCTTCCTATTGGTGCCTCAGTGTTGGAGCCCAGATTTTTTGTTGTTTGTTTTGGTTTGGGGCCACACCCACTCCTGGCTGTACTCTGAGGAATTGCTCCTGGTGGTGCTCAGGGGACACTGGGGATCGAACCCAGGTCGCTGTGTGCAAGGCAAACATCCTAGCCATGGTACTATCTGTTGGGCCCCCAAAACCCAG
Source organism: Cryptotis parvus (assembly GCA_021461705.1). Classification (NCBI taxonomy): domain Eukaryota; kingdom Metazoa; phylum Chordata; class Mammalia; order Eulipotyphla; family Soricidae; genus Cryptotis; species Cryptotis parvus. The sequence goes on along the minus strand of JAJIBD010013675.1, from coordinate 28,663 downwards.
TTTTGAGATCTGATTATTTGTGACTCTGTCCTGCGCTTAATGTTCCACTTTATTCCCAAGATGCCTCTTCACCCAGGACCCCTGTGGGGCTCAGTACCCTGCTTGGCCATCCTAAGAAGCCAGGGCAGCCTGGGAGTGGTTGTATCCTATTGCAGCCCATGGAACGCCCATGGCTGCCCTCTGTCACTTCCTGTCTGGAAGCCCGGGGAGGTGAGTCTTCTGGTCTCAGCTGCTGAGGGCTGGGCCCTCGATGGGGGTGACCTTGATAGCTCGGAGCAGCAGCCTCAGGGCAGGCAGCTCTCTGTTCTTGCTTCCTGCAGCACTCTTGGGTCATTGCCCTGAGTGTCTTCTTGTGCCTGGGTCTATTCTCTCACACTCAAATATGAGGGTGTAGCTTTGCCTGTCACCAAGACCAGAGCCTCCTATGTAGGTGCTAGGAAACCCCCTTTTATTTTCCAAACACACAGCATTTCCTTAATGCCAGGAATGTTTCTAGGCCTTCCCAACTGCGTCTTACTTAAACCGTGACCACCCCATGAGGAACTGTCTGCTCTTTGATTTTTGTTATACTCAGTGAGGTTTTGGCCCCAGTTACCTCCTGGGCCCCCAAAGCAGGTCTTGGGCTGTATTCGTTACCAGGACATGTGGAATTTTTTGTTGTTGTTTATTTATTTTTTGGACCACACCCAGTAATGCTCAGCACTTCCTCCTAGCTCTGGGCTCAAGGGTCACTCCTAGTGGACTAGGGGCACCACCTGGGGTACCTAGGCAAACGCTTTACCTGCTATGCTGTTGCTCCAGCCCAAGTTTTGTGTTTTGCTGCAGGACAACCAGCATCACCTAGACACAGCTCTGGGACTTGAACTTTCAGCCCCAAGCTTGCCAGAAAAGAATTCTAAACCATTCTGAGCGACTCTGAGTGCCTTGCTTTATTGGTGAGAAAACTGTGACTTGCCTGAGATCTGGCGGCCAGTGTGTGGTTGGTGTTGGCTGTTGGCTCACGGGGCCAGCCAGGGTATGAGTCAGTGCTAGTGGGCTGGATGGGCTCCCCTGGGAAGTTCATGCCTGAGCTTCCATCTGTTTCAGGTGGGGACAGTGAAGTCAAGCTCTAATCGCCACCATCCTCATCCATAGCATTATCGTCTACACTTGGGGCTGGAGCACCTGGCTTTGCTCGTGTAGTTTCTTTTTTGGCATTTTGGGTCACACCTGGCAATGCTCAGGGGTTACTCCTGGCTCTGCAGTCAGGAATTACTCCTGGCGGTGCTCAGGGACCATATGGGATGCTGGGATTGAACCCAGGTCGGCTGCGTGCAAGGCAAATGCCCTCCCCACTGTGCTATAGTTCTGGACCCATGCTTGTGGAGTTTCTGAGACATCATTGGGACTCCATGACCCCCAAGCAAATGGGAGAATGGGAGATGCCCCCTGAATACCCTACTGGGAGTTGCTCCTGGGCACTTACAGGTGTTGGCTAAAAATAAAAAATAAAGGCTGAAGCAATGGTGCGGGGGTGGGGGAGGGCACTTGCTTTTACACATGGCTGACCAGGGTTCTATCCCCACCATCCCGTATGGTCCCTTGAGCACCAGGAGGAATTCCTGAGTGCAGAGCCAGGAGCAACCCCCTGAGCATCAACAGATGTGGCCCCAAAACAAACAAAATACATGCAGCCACTCACTGCATGCTACAACTTATCCTCCTTAGCATATTCTCCATCACACAAGAGGACGCTGAAATCTCAAGCACAGAGCTCAAAGGAGCAAAAACCTGGAATTTGGACCTGGTCAGATGACAAAGCTCACATTCTTGTCATATCTCCAGACTGGTTTTTGTTTGCTTGCTTCCATTAACAAGATGTTGAGGTCCAGGCAGTGAGAGAGTACAGCAGATAGGGCATTTGTACCAGTGCTGGGTTCTGTCCTCGGTTCACGACTTGGTTTCCCAAGTCCCACCAGGAGTAGTCCCTGAGTGTAGAGCCAGAAGGAAGCCCTGAGCTTGCTGGGTGTGACGCAAAACAAAGCAAAAGGAAGTTGAGGTAAAAGTCACATAATGTCAACATTCAAAGCATACCACTGGCTGGCATTGGGCCTGTCTGCATTGCTGTGCGGCTTCCTCTGTCTCATTCCCTAACTCTTTCATCCTTCCCGAAGGAGACCTCACCCACTGAGCATTGCCACCTCTCAGCCCCAGATCTGCAGTCTATGTCCATAGGCCTGAGTGGCTGAGAGAGTTCCCAGACACAGAATTACACAGAATTTCATGAGGTTCAGCTATAGGTGGGCTTCACTCCTTTTTTCAGGCCCGGATAACGTTCCATTGTGGGTCTGTCCCACAGTTTGCTTATCCATTTGTCAGTTGTTGGACATCTCAAGTGTTTGCACCTTTGGACGGTTGTGAACCGTGAGCCTTTGTATGGAAGCTCTTTCCTGCTCTCAGCTCTTGGTGCTCTACCTAGTAGTAGGATTGATGATTCACACAGTGGTTCTATTTTTAACCTTTTTGGTACATACTTCTCCAAAGCCGAACCATTTTACACCCACGGCAGCAATGTATGAGGGCTCCAAGTTTTCCATTTCTTCACTGATACTTGTTTTATTTAAACAGTTTATTTATATTTTGTGGTGCTGGAAATTGAACATGCAAACCAAATGCTCTACCAGTGATTTACCTCCCAAGCTGATAAAAGTTTTTTGCTGGCTAAAACTTTTTAGATGCCAGGGCTGGGAAGCTAGCACAGCTTTGCATGAGAGAGGTCTGGATCTTATCTTTAGCACCTCTTGGTGCACTGAGCACTTCTGGGAACTTGGAGCAACCCAAGCATCAAGCTAGGAGTAGTCCCTCAATGAGAGTGGCAGGTGTGGTCCAAAACACCCCAACAGAGCCATCCTTTCATAAGAGGTTTTGAAAACCATGTGGTCTGCACACGCAAAGGGAAGGGTGGCAAGAATATGAAAACTGGGAGAGGGTATTTTCCCACCACTCACCAGATAAATGACTGATATTCAAGATATGTAAAAACACTAGTAGAACTTTATAAAAATTAAATAAATTTTAATTAAAATTTAAAAAAATTTAATAAAAATTAAAATCAACCCTATCAAACAATTTCAAGCCCAGGTATGCCTGATCCAGAGACTCAGATCTACGGGGCAGAGCTGCTACTGGCTCTCCCTGTGGCCAGCTGATCATGAGGTGCCCAGGAGGGAAGGCGGGTTCTAGCTTGGCCCACCATTCCAGCACAGCCTCACAAGAAGCCAGAGGAACCCCCTACACCATGAGGGCTGCCATTTTTCAACATCCAGACTCCACAGCTCGTCAGAGCTCCACCCAACAGAAAAGCTGATCTTTCCCTTCTTGCAAGGCCTCAAAGTGGCCACGCAGTTCATCAATAAATGCACGAGATGAGAGGCTACTACAAGAGTATCCCCCCTGCACGTCAGAGCCTGGCAAGCCACCTGTGTCGTATTTGATATGCCAGAAACCAGTAACAATTATAGACCTCATTCCCATGACCTGAAGAAATGGTTTGAGGCTCTTCATGTTCCTGGAATGAGCAGATGCCCTTGGGCTACACTAGCATGTGACAGGTTGTATGGAGATGTTACTGGTGCCCTCTCAAGCAAATTGATGAACAATGAGAAGACAAGTGGTACAAATGATCAAACAATGGGTGGTGGTGGGGGGGAATAGAAGAACAGAAACCTGCTCAAAGAAGCTGACAGATGCCAAAAGATCAGTGGATAAATGCTCTGTATCACTTATCATCAGGGAAATGCCAATCAAAGCATCATGAGAATCATCCCACACCAGTGTCACAGGCAGCATCACAAGAACAACCAATGGTGGTGACAATGTTGGGGGAAAAAAAGAGATCTGCATTTACTGTTGGTGGGGATGTCTACTGGTTCAGTCATTTTAGACAACAATACGAGCACTTCTCAAAAACTTAGGTATTGCACTTTCATAGGGCTCAGCAATTTCACTTCTGGGCAACTGAAACTCAATTTAAAACAGACATCTGCAGGACCGAATGATAGTACAATGGGTAGGGCGCTTGCCTTGCATGTGACCAAGCTAGATTCAGTCCCTAGCATCTCACATGGTCCCCTGAGCATCTCTAGGAGTGATTCCAAAGAGCAGAGCTAGGAATAAGCCGCATCACCAGGTGTGGCCTCCAAACAAAGCAAAAGCAAAAAACAGAAAAGACACCTGCATGCCTCTGTTCATTGAAGCACTACTCACAATAGCCAAAATCTGGAAACAACTCAACTATCCAAGAAAACACAACTTAGATAAGGAAATTGTGGTACATGTACATAATGGAATACTACTCAGCTGTTAAGAAAAAAAAAATGAAACCATGACATTTGGTGTCATGAAGGTGGGGCAGGAGAGTATTGTGTTGACTGAAGTCAGAAGGACGGGCACAGAATGGTCTCTCCCATATGCAGGATATGAAGAATCAGAAAGGGCTAATAACAAATGACCAAAGGCAACAGAAACGGAGTGCTCTCTTCAGTGGGAAGCTAGCCACAGGGAGTGGGGAGGAGGGGGCGCTGGGCAGGTGGGGGGGGGGAGTGGACACAAGGCTGAAGGCTGTGGTGCTGGAATATTTCATATATGAAAACATGCTAATAAGTTTGTATATAGATATTTTTGTTTGTTTTGTTTTGGTGCGACACTGGTGATGCTCAGGGGTTACTCCTGACTCTGCACTCAGTAATTTCTCCTGGCAGTGCTCAGGGCACCAAACGGGATGCCGGGATCAAACCTGGGTTGGCCGCATACAAGGCAAATGCCCTAACTGGTCAGCCCCTCAGAGAGCACTTCTGCCAGTGCTAGGAGGTCCATATGGTTTCAGGGGTGCCAGGGACCTTCCCAATGCAAAGCAGTCCTTTTAGCTTTCTCTCGGTTCTAGAACATTCTGGAAAAGGCAAAATTACAGAGACAGCAGGGAAGACAGGGGTGCCAAGAATCAGAGACAGTTAAATGGAGGGGTGGAGTTCAGAGCATTTTTAGGGAAGTGAAGTTACTCTGTGACCCGTAACAGTGGCTGTGTCATACATTTGCACAAACCCACAGAATGCTCAACAGGAAGCGTGAACCCTGGTGTAAAGGCTGGGCTCGCGGACAATGAGGTTCTTGAGTCATGAAGACATCCGTTATAGAGTTGCCCAGACTGCTCACTGTATCCGGGGTGCCGATACAGAGGGGTGTGTGCGGGGAGGTCAGGGGTACATGGGCCTTCTTTGTACCTTTGATGTTGGTTTGCTTAGGGACTGAGGTCTACTTCCTGCTGGAATGGGGCTAGCGTGGGTTCCTCCAGGTGGTGCGCATGGACCCACGTGGTGCTGGGAGGAGTTTGGGCATCTGCAAACACATTGTCAGCTCCTGTCTAATTTTGGGGAGGGGTCACACCCAGCGATGCTCAAGGGTTCCTCCTGGCTCTGCAGTCAGGAATTACTCCTGGCGGTGCTGGGGGACCACTGGGATGCCGGGATCGAACCCGTGTTGGCCACGTGCAAGTCAAACGACCTCCCCGCTGTGCTATCGCTCCGGCCCTCCTGTCTTTCTTTAACCTGGCTCCCTGGCCCAGGCCTGGGTCATCTAGTCTATAACATTGTGTGTCCTAAGTCTGAAGGCTAAATATTGCCCCAAAGTGAAATCTGTGAAAAATAAATGTTCCGCAACTTGGGTTTTATCTGCTAATTCTGCATGAGTAGATTTAAGTAATAATTTCCTTTTCCTTTGTTTTTGGGCCACATCTAGTTATGTTCAGGGTTTACTCCTGGGTCAGGGCTTGCTCAGGATCACTTCTGGTGGGCGTGAGAACCATATGGGGTATCAGGGATTGAACCTAGGACTTCTCTACTGGCCACTGCAACGCAAGTACCCTACCCTCCTTACTATCACTCTGGTTCTTCCTCCCTCCCTCCCTCATTATTCCCTCCCTCCCTTCCTTACTCCCTTCCTTCCCTTCCTTCCTCCCCCCTCCTCCTCCCTCCCTCCTCTCTTCCTTCCCTCCCTTCCTTCCTCTCTTCCTTCCTTCCTTCCTTCCTTCCCCTTCCTTCCTTCCTTCCTTCCTTCCTTCCTTCCTTCTTCCTTCCTTCCTTCCTTCCTTCCTTCCTTCCTTCCTTCCTTCCTTCCTTCCTTCCTTCCTTCCTTCCTTCCTTCCTTCCTTCCTTCCGAATATTATGGCCACACAGGGACCCCAGTGGGGGCACACAATGTTATTAAAATCCTTTGCACAAGATAGTGACTGATTCCTTTTTTTTTTCTTTATGGATCACACTCAGCAATGCTCAGGGGTTACTCCTGGCTCTGCACTCAGGAATTACTCCTGATGGTGCTCAGGGGACCATATGGGATGCCGGGGGATCGAACCTGGGTCAGCTGCTTGCAAGCAAACCCCCTGCCTGCTGGACTATAGCACTGGCCCCTCTGTCCGGTCAGCTTTTCCTTCTTTACAACTAATCAACGACCTGCAAAGAGAAACTCTTAAGCCCAAGCCAATCTTTCCCCTCATCACCTCCCCAACCCCCGGGACCAGAGAGAAATTAAGGTGCTTGTCTACAGGTAGCCAACCAATGTTTGGCCCCCAGCACCACTGGGTGTGATCTGGAGGCCCCAGAGCACCGTTAGGGGTGACCCAGGGTGGCCCAGCACTGCAGGCCTGAGCAGGGCCGCACCCCGGGCTTGCTCATAGGACTGCTGACCCAGTGGTCTGAGAATTGCCAGGAGAATCCTCGGGATCCCCGCGCCCCTCACCCCCACCCCCGTCAGTGAGTGTTGCCCACCGGCACCGTCTGTGGCAGCCTGTCCGCCATCCTCCTCCCTGCATGTGTGAGCTTCATTTCCAGGACTGTCGTGGGCTGTGACTCTTGGGGCCACCACCCAGCTTCCCTGGTCAGATTTCAAGCTCGGTTTGCACAAGCCCTTTCTGCGTGGGCAGCCCACAGTCGCCCTGAGCAGTGCTGGCAACCTCACATTGTCCTTGTCCTGAGAAGTTTCTCTTCCTCCCTGTACTCCCTGCAGCCACTAACCAAGGGACCTGAGTGTTCCGACTCCTAAAGGGCGGAGACCAGGAGCCCTCTCTGTGCCTCACCAGCTGCAAGGCTGGTGAAATCTCCCCGTGAGGCTGCGGTGGGCTCAGGGTGATAAGACACTCTGCAGTTAGAGCGGCTGTCCTGAGGTGGGAACCCACAGGAAGAGGCTTGTGCAGAGGCGGGTGTCTCTGTCACAGACCTGCAGGCGGGCAAGGCTGGAAGCATGTCTGCCGAGTGCCCAGAGCCTGGGTCACACCAGGGGTCAGGTGGGCACACTAGGGCTTCCAGCTCAGGCGAATGTTCCCGCTGACCGGGCCCAGCCCCTGGCGCCTGCCCACTGGGAGAGCTTATATGGCTGCAGCAGTTCTCTGCTACATCAACCTCCTGAACTACATGAACTGGTTTGTTATTGCAGGTGAGGACGGGGACCGGGGACCGGGGCATGGACCTGCCCAGCACTGGGGCATCCCCAGGGTCCAGGGGGCAGGGGGGGGGGCAGTTAAGTTCCTCGTTGAAGTGAGTATACATGAGCGTGGGGCTCTGTGGGGGCGAGAACAGGGCAGCCTGGCCCAGCTCCCAAGCAAGGGGGTGTTTTAGGACTGGCTGTTTCAGGACTGCAGGCTGAGTGCAAGCCTGGCAGGTCTGCCCTCCTGCCTCCTCATCCTTATTACTCCCTCACTCATTCATTCGTTCACTCCAGATCAGCTTCGCTTTCAGTCACTCACTCGTTCCAGATGCGCTGAGCACTTGCTGTGGGCAGCCCTCCAGGGGGCCTGGCAGAAGCGACCTTGTAGAGGGTTGGCCCAGACTGAGCCTGGTGCCTGCACTGAGTCCAGATTTTGATTCTCTGGCTTTTGGCACACAAAGAGAGAGCTGTGGAGGGCTAGGACAGCAGCCCCAGGGGTTGGTCTTTGAAGAACTCACGGAGGCAGGAACTAAAGCTGGACAGAGCAGGCAGCGCAGGCGGGCAGGGCAGGCGGGCAGCCGGAGAGAGCTGGTGGTTTCCATGGAACCCACAGAGGAAGCGGCGTCCGGTTTGGGTCCTGCAGCCTGTAGAAACAGGCCAGGCGGGGAATGAGCAAAGCAGGACACTCCAGAGTGGTGTCTGGACAGGAGCTTGTCTTCCGGCTGTGGCCCACAGAAACCAGAGAACATGGTTTTGTTTTTTTTTGGGGGGGCCCTCACCTGGCGGTGCTCAGGGCACACGCCTGGTGGTCTTAAGAGACCATTGGGGTTTCAGGGATGGAACTAAGGTTAACCACATGCAAGGCAAATGCCCTACTGCCTCAGAGAACATTTTTTAAGAAGATTATAATCTAATCTGAGGAGTTGATGAAGACCAAAAGTGAGTGTTGGTCGGGTCAGAGGCTACCATGATGGGCCTGCCGGAGCTGAGGGGTTGGAATGTGGCTGACAGCAGGAGGAAGGAAGGGGCGGAGACGGAGCCCAGAGACCGAGCTGGAGTTGTGACCTCCCCGCCAAGCTGCTACTCTGCCCGCATTTGTGCAGGAGGCCCCTTGCTGGCCCCTTCCTTGTGGGGATTCCTCTGGTTAAAGAAAGAGAAGGGCACAAAAGCAGAGGTACTGGGTCAGAGCAATAGCAAGAGGGTAGGGCCTTTGCCTTTGCACGGCGCCAACCTGGGTTTGATTCCCTGACATCCCATATGGTCCCCCAAGTACTGCCAGGATTAATTCCTGAGTGCAGAGCCAGGAGAAACCTCTGAGCATTGCTGGGTGTGACCCCCCAAAAAGGGAATAAATAAATAAATAATAAAAAAAATAAAGCAATGGTACTGGGATGAAGGGACCTTGGAGAAGTGAAACTCGCTGAGTGCCCAGGGGCTGGTGGGGCTGTCTGACTCACAGCAGCTGGACTCCTCCCGGGGGCAGCTCTGCCCACATATGCAGCTGCATCCTGGAGGCACAAGACGTTGTGTCCACTCTTGGCTGTGGGCTGTCTCCAGGGCACCACACAGCTGAGAGGAGTCTCGGGGAGAAAGGGGGTGTCCCCAGCCCCAAAGTGTAGAATGAATGATATTATAGAGCAATTTTTAGGCAGCTCTCTCTCTCTCTCTCTCTTTTTCACTATTTCTTGGGGGACTTGAGGGTCATACCCTAATAGTGCTCTGAAATTTCATGATTTTATTCTTTTTCAGAGCTGCATAGTATTCCATCAGGCACAGACCCCACATTCTCTTGGTTTATTCACCTGTAGTTGGGCATTTGGGTTGATTCCATATCTAAGTTATTGTACTAAGTGCAGGGATAAGCAGAGGTGTGCACATAAATCCTTTCGAGATAATGTTTTGTGTTCTGGGGATACATGCCAAGAACCTCTAATCCTTTTTTCACCTGCCCATGGGCCTTTGAGGTGTGGGTGTGGGGTCTCTTCCCATTCTCTGGGACTTTCTGAGGAGCCCCATTTGGGTGGGGGCTTCTGTGGCAGGGGTGGGATGGGAATACATGCAGCCTCTCACTGGGGTCCAACAGGGTGTCAGAGCCTCTGTTTCCTCATCTGTGGAATAGGGACTGAGGCTGTCCCTCTCCTACTGGGGAAGCAAGAATGAGTGTGCAGCTCAGAGCTGCCCTCAGCACCTCATGGCTCAGTGAAAGCTGCCGTTGTTGCTTTTCTAACAGCAGAAACAGAGACATGCGAGCCAGAGAAGCAGGTACTTCGGGCCTTAGCCAGCACTTTCTAAGGTGCTGCCAGGGGAGCCAGAGCCCTAGTACAGTGACAGGGCACTTTTGATCCCCGGCACCCCATAGTTTCCCTCCAAGCACTTCCGGGAGTGACCCATGAGCTCAGAGACAGGAGTAAGCCCTGGGAAGCACCAGGTGTGGGCCACGCCATGGAGGGGTTGGAAGGAGCAAAGCCTGCCCTAGGAAGCCCACTTCTCTGCAGTAAGGAGACCCTGCTCCATCCCGGGGCCCAGTAAGCTCTCGATGGGTTTTCTGAGACCCAGCTGGTACAGACAGGCGCCCGTCATGCTCAGGAGTGGGGAGGGGAGGTAGGGACCTCCCTCTGGGAGGTCCTGGGGGTCACTGGGACCCCCAGCTCGGTGCGTGGGGGGCATCTCCTCTGGCAGATAAGCCTAGACGTGTAACCCAGGCCAGGCTGTGGATCTTGGAACTGTTCATAGGCAGCGCCTTGGTGTCATAAGCCCAGAGACTTCTTGGTACCCAATGCGGTGAAAAGTTAAACACGCTGTGAGGGGCTGCAGTCTCGGTGGCATCCTATACACCGCAACTTGTTGGTGTGCTGCTTAGTTCATGTTCGTGTGTGTGTGTGTGTGTGTGTGTGTGTGTGTGTGTGAGAGAGAGAGAGAGAGAGAGAGAGAGAGAGAGAGAGAGAGGACTGGGCCTTCCTGTCTATGAGTGCAGATGTCTGTGTATTCTTTGTTTATCCGTATACTTGATGTCCAAGAGCGCATCTCTCTGCTGTTGCCTGTTTGGGTGTTCATTTGTGAGTCTGCATGACTTTGCCTGCATGTATGTGTGCCTGTGCCTTAGGATGTGTGTTTCTGCATGTCTCTGAGCCTACTCCTGTATGTGAGTGTGTGTGAGTGTGTAAATGTGAGTGTGAGCGTGTAAGTGAGTGTGTGAGAGTGTGTGCAGAAGGGGTGTGGGCTATCGTGCCTGTGGGAGAGACTGTCCTATGGTAGGTTGGGGTCCAGTGCCCAGGGCAGTGCAGGTCTGTGCGGTCTGCTTCCCTCTCTCTAAGTGATGTCTGTCTGTCGACAGGGGTGCTGCAGGACGTACAGAAGTTTTTCGGCGTCCCTGACAGCTACGCTGGCTTGCTGCAGACGGGTAGGAGCGGGGCCTGATGCTGGACTTTGAGGGCTGGGGGTTCTTGGCAGAAGCGGCCTGTGCTCCGTCTAGCTGCTGGTTGGGGTGGTGGCTGGCCGAGGCCCTCTCCCTCACAGAGGAGGTCCTGAGGCTGGCTGGTGGTGTCTGAGCCTAGGGAGACCTGGGCAGGAGGAGGAGCCAGGACTAAGCCCCTCTCCCTCCCCCTGGACGCCCCTGGGTGAGCACAGGAAGGGCCCACGGACCCGGTCTCAGTGGTGGAGAGGAGTCGTGGCCCTTCCTTTTCCTCAACTCAGCTCCCGCCCAGAGTCTAGCAGGGATTGAGGGAATCTTGTCATGGGCTCATGTCTCAGGGAGCTCAGAATCTCCTCAGGGTACACAGGCAGACGTGCATCGGGGACTGTTCTTACAGGGACCGACTGCGGTCACCGGACGCAGCCACCTGTCCAAAGCGGGGGCTGCTGGGCGCTGTGAGATGCTCACCTCTCCGCTTGGGTGTGTGGCGGGCACCACACAGGCACACCCCATATGTGCACACACTGTCCAACACGGCACATGCGTGCACACGCCCATCCCAGCACGCACGTGGTCCCCTGTGCAGGCCCTCTCTCTTCCTTTAACGTGGCTTTCCTGGTGGTGTACCCGCGCCCCTGATGGTTCACCACACCGGCAGAGTTGTAAGAGGATCTTTTAGAGATCTTCAAGCTCGCGTATTTATTTCCTCCAAGGGACCTGTCTGAGGACGAGCCTGCAGGTGGCTTCCGCTTCTCCTCTCCCACCTCCCCTTCAATAATCGCTTGTTGACCATTTTGAGCAGAAAAATACACCTCGCCTTCATTCTGTGTTTTACTATGGCTTATTGCCCTGAATTGTAAGAACATCCAGGTAAAAAGGAAAAATACCTTTAGGACATGGCCAGGCAGATGACTCAAGGGCCTGAAGACATACTCTGTGAGGGGTGTGGGTTTGACCCCTGGCCCCTCATGACCCTTAGCACTGAACTGGATGTAGCTCATGAGTATCACATACTATGGCCAAAATAGACCCCCCAAAAAACCAAAAAATAGACCAACAAAGGTTAACAGGGAACCTGAAAGATAGTACACAATGGCTGGAGAGATAGTCCAGCAGGTACGGTGTTTACCTTGCACGCGGCCAACCCGAGTTCGATCCCCGGTATCCCATATGGTCTCCTCAACACTGCCAGGAGTAATTCCTAAGTGCAGAGCCAGGAGTAACCCCTGAGCATTGCCTGGTGTAACCCCCAAAGGGAAAAAAAGATAGTATATGGGGGAAGGTACTCGCCTTGCATGAGACTACCCTAATTTGGTCCTCAGCACCCCAAATCCCACCAGAAGTGATCCCTGAACATGGAGAAAACCTCGAGCACTGCAGGGTATGGCCCCCAAACAAACAAGCCACCCCCAAACAAAACACAGCAAAAACACAGAGATATTAAAACAACCAACTAACAAACAAACAAAACCCACGGTGCCTTGTGCATGCTCGGCTTCTCCTGGGGAGGTCTTGGGAGCAAAGCAATGTCAGTAGAAGCCAGAGGACGTTTCCTTCTGGCCACAAAGCCTCGGCAAGGCTCCCAGCTTTATTTAGCTGTCCCAGGGGCTGTGGTGTCTGCTACTGATCTAGGATTCTGAACTCAGAAACGAGACGGTGTCAACACATGCATTTCCATTAAAAACAAAACAAACCAAAGCTGATGTTTTCGCTTTTCGCCAACCAACCAGCCTGATTTGTCGGATTGATTAGGCAGGTGAAGGCTGGCTCTACTCATCAAACTCCAAGCAAACATTTCCCATAAACATAGTGAACTTACTTTACATCTCCTAGAACTTAGATTTAAATGCAGTTAAGAATAAAACACATGGATGCTGGAAATAATATCTTCTGCAAATATTTCACCTTAGGATATAAAACATGCTAAATGTCAGCTGCAAATGAGGGAAGGTCTGCAGGGGAGCACCCAGGGGCCACAGCGAACAGGGCTGTTTTCCAGTTGCTTTTGCCTTAGAGTGCAGGCTGGTACTAGGGTTAATTTGACCTTTTAAAAAATTTTTTTTAATTTAAATTTTAATTTAATCACCGTGAGATTACAAAGTTATTCATAATTGGGTTATAATGGCTTAACACTCACCCCTTCACAAGTGTCCATTTTCTGGAACCAGTGTCCCCGCCCCCATTTGCTTCCCACCACCAGTCTGCCCCTACAAAGGGGCACTTTTTAAAAAAGAACATAGTTAGCGCTGTGGTTTGCGTGCTGTTGCCGAGAAGGTTTCATAACTAACTTCACTCACACTTTCAACACCACCCCCTCCTCTCATTTGAACTCTTCTCTCTCAGGGGCCAGAGCAATAGCACAGCGGGAGGGCGTTTGCCTTGCACGCAGCCTACCTGGGTTCAATCCCGGCATCCCATATGGTCCCATGAGCACCACCAGGAGTAATTCCTGAGCACAGAGCCAGGAGTAACTCCTGAGCATCGCTGGATGTGACCCCAAAAAGCCAAAAAAAAAAAAAAAAAACCCAGAAAGGTGAGCGTGTCTCTCTCCATAGATTTGCTCCCTCCCTGTCCTAATAAGTGTGTACTTCCTACTGAGTACCAATTCTCATCTTTGTTTCCAGTATCTTTGGGCATTTGTTACTCTCCCATTATGTTTCTTGATATCCTGCATGTGAGAGGCATAATTTTGGGTCACTCCCTCTCCCTCTGACTAACTTCACCCAGCACGATACTCTCCAGTCCCTCCATGGAGCAGCAAATTGCGTGATTTTATCTTTTCTTAGGGTTGAGTAATATTCCATGGTGCATATGTACCATAGTTTCTTTATCCGCTCATCTTTTCTGGATAATTTGTCCTGTTTTTGTAGCCAAAGTAAGACCATCTGAGCTCAATACCCATGACCAGTTAGGTGAAAAAATCATGGTAGCTGATCTTGTTTCATTTTCATTGGATACATTCAGCAGTGCTCAGGACTCAGTCCTGGTTTTATGTTCAGGGTTCACTCCTGAAAGGGCTCAGTGTGCCATATTCAGTGCTGGGATCTAATCTGCATGAGTCCCATGCAAGGTAAGTCCCTGGTCCCGATCCTGGTAATTGAATCAACTTCCTGGTCCTTACAGAGCTGAACTGTTACTGGAAGGCTCCTACCAGTGAGATGCTGGAGAAGGAGGTGTGTGTGTGTGTGTGTGTGTGTGTGTGTGTGTGTGTGTGTGTGTGTGTTAGGAAGTAAGAGAAGGAAAAGGTCCTCTCTATAGAAGCAGCCTAACAAAGGTGAGTAGTTTAATAAAATAAAATTTAGGGAAAACCAAAACAAAACAAAAAACAAAGGTGTGTGAAAGGGCAGTGGGGCTTGGACACTCAGTTTTGTTTCCAAACACCTCAGATGGGCCACGGAAAACCTTTCTGCATACCACACACACACAACATACACACATGCACACATACATGCACAAGCGCACACACACACATACAAACACACACACATATTCCAAGGACTATGGGAGGGCTTGATTAAGCCGTGAAAGTGGGGTGGAGGTGGGGGAAGCAGCCAGTGGCCAGGATGGACCTCTGTCCCACCTCTCCAACAGGCTCTACTGTTTGGTTAATATTTAAAACCTACACAGATGTGGGCCCTCCCACATAGTTTTCTCAAGCTCTGCAGACTGAGCCAGCAGCCAGTTAACCTGGGCATCCCCCAAATGCCTATGATACAACTACTCTTCACAACAGTTCCACAAGGCGGGAGTGTTCTGATACCTACGATGCAGAAGACAAGCCTAGAAGGCACAGACCAGCCTGGGCACTCGTTGGGGCCACCCAGCTGGCGAGGGCAGAGCAGGAACCGAAAGCAGACAGTTGCCCATAGAGGTCCTCTCAACCCTGTGCCAGGATGGCTCCCACCTTGCCCCAGAAAGGATTTAAATCTGAGATCCTGAGAACAAAGGAGTGTCTGTCTTGTGGGGCGGGGGTAGCGTGGGGGCAGCTGACTATCCCCCTGGGAACTTGAAGGTTTACAGGGCTTGTATTTCAGAGTTCCATGAGAGACACGAGAAGGCTTGGAAAATATTTTCATAATATTAGACGCTATGCATTAACAAGACATGAAACAGTCATCCAAGACAACCATTACATCTGACTTACCAAAGCTAGACTCTGTGATGGTGGTTGCAGCTGTAAATGTAACTGGTAGTAATAAGAAAAACTCATCAGACAGTTATAAAGCAAGCCAGTGCTTCTGTGTGCTTCATTTTATTTAATTGTCTCAATACATTTAGGAAGTACTTTCATAATCTCATCATATAGTTATAAAAGCAGAGGGAAAGAGAGTTAAAGAATTTGCCCAAGGTTACCCTACAGCGGTGGGAACAGGATGGAGGCCAGGCTGAACTCCCAAACTTGAACTGTTTTTTCTCGAGCGGGGGTCACACTCGGCATGCTCAGAGGTTACTCCTGGCTCTGCACTCAGGAATTACTCCTGGCCGTGCTCAGGGGACCATGTGGGATGCTGAGGATCCAACTCCGGGTCGGCTGGTGCAAGGCAAGCATCCTAGCTGCTGTACTATCACTCTAGGCCCTCAATTTGCATTTTAAGTGCTTAAAACAAGTCTAAAGGACGGGGAGAAACTTCTCCCACAGACCCCTGTGGAAACTCAGGCAGAGGATGTGAAGGGAGCAGTAGTTCCCTCCCTCTGGCCGTAAGGACAGACTAAAACATAGCGAGATGCAACTTGTTTTTCAGTCCGATGAACAAAAACAAAGCGATTGACCCTATCAAGTGTCATCAAAGGTGCTGGCAATAAATCCGAGCCCGGGTAAACAGACAGAGCAATAGCTATTAAAATTTTAAATGCTGTTGAGACCAAAGATCATTCTCTGGGGTGATTAGGTCGAATCATATTGAGTTTTGCTTTTCTGTAGGTCAAAACTGGCCTAATTCCCTCAATTGCGGTGGTTCAAGCCAGTACCGGCTCTTGCGGAGAGAGGGCGGGACTGGAGGCTGAGCTAGGACAGATAAGTGCGTTCATTGGGCTCAGGAAATGCCAATCATCTGTGCTCAAAGAAAGGAGACCCGGGTGGTGGGCGGGGCCTCCTCAGCCCCAAGTCCTCGTCTGGTGGGGTGGGTGCAGGAGGATCCCGATTTGGCGCATCCTGCACCCCAGTAGAGGCGATTAGGGTTCCAAAGCGGAAGCAGTGAGGTGCTATCCAGAGTCGTCAAGCCACAGAAGTGACGATTCCTTTGTCTTCTCAGAATAGCAAACGCTTTCATTAATTCATTTTCCAATTCCAAAGAGCTGCCCAGAGGAATTTTTTACCTACTTAGCAAAACCAATTACTCTAGACTCCAAAGAGTACTGTACTTTTCTCGTGGGGTGGGGAGGGGGAAGGGTTCTGGGTGGGGTGCGGATAGAGCAGGGGCCAGCCCTGTCCAGCAGTGCAGGGTGCACCAGGGCCCAACGCAGGCCCGGCTGTTCAGTGCTTGGGCCTGGGGTCCGGCGGTGCGAACCTGTGGCACTGTGGGTGTACCCCTCTGAGCCTCCTCCAGGCCCAAGGACTTGGGTCTCATGCATGCTGAGTAAAGTCTTTATGCAGAGCTGAGTATAAAAGCCAGGACCACTGGATTGTATTTCTTGTTCTTTTTTGCCTTTTTTTTTTGGGGGCGGGTGGGAAGGTTACACCCGGAGAGGCTCAGAGGCTGGTCCTGCCTCTGCACTCAGGGATTACTCTTGGTGGTGCTCAGGGGACCATATGGGACACCGGGATCGAACCCAAGCCTGCTACATACAAGGCTGTATTACTGCTCTGGCCCCTTCCCCTTATTGTCCTTTTTCTGACTTTTTTTTTTTGGGGGTGTTATTTCTTAATCTTTCCATTTTTTGGTGGGTGGGGGATGCAGAAGAGTTCTGAGGCTGCCTCTGGCATGGAGCTTGGGGTAGCTCCTGGTGGTGCTCCAGGCTCAGATCCAGGCTCCTTCATGCAACCCTTGGACCCCCGGCTTGCTGACATGTCTCTCCAGCCCGCTCTGGAGTCTAGCCCTGTGCTCCCTCTCCCAGGCTTGTCTGTTCTGAGGAACAGAGGCCAGAGTCGGACCTGGTGGTGGGCTCTGAACCCCAGGGACGTGCACTCCAGCCTCACCTTTATACAGCTTCTAAGGGGAAGGGTAGTGGAACGCAGTGTTGGGGTGACTTGCATGGAACTAGTCCCCAAAAGGCTGCAAAGTGAACAAGCAGCAGAGCTGGGGACCCAGGCACCCCCAACCCCATCTCTTCCCAGTCCTCTGACCTGGGCAGTGGTTTTTTTGTTTTTGCATTTTTGGGTCACACCTGGTGATGCTTAGGGGTTACTCCTGGTTCTGCACTCAGGAATCACTCCTGGTGGTGCTTAGGGACCATATGGGATGCCAGGAACCGAACCCGGGTCATTCAGCGCGCAAGGTAAACACCCTCCCTGCTCACTATTGCTCTAACTCCAGGCTGTGGGTTGTGGGCTTTGTGTTGTAGGAATCTGGGGGTTCACCATATCTTTCACTTCTCCTGGTCATGACCTGGTCCAAGATGCTGGCTTGTAGCATCTGAGTCAGGGCCCTTCTTCTCTAACTACCTGCCATGTGGGGGCCTCATGCTGGCCCCCGTGTCTCTCCTCCAGTCTTCATCGGCTGCCTCCTGTTGTCTGCACCTGTGTTTGGCTATTTGGGTGACCGTCACAGCCGCAAGGCCATCCTGGGCTTTGGGATCCTGCTCTGGTCGGAGCAGGCCTTGCCAGCTCCTTCATCTCCCCCAGGTAGGTGCCTCCGCCTGTACCAGCCCCAGGCCCAATCTGCTTCCTCCCAGACCCAGTCCGAGGCAGGGGCAGGCAGGGCTGTTTCTGCTGCATTCTAGGCTCCAGGCTACCCCAGGTTGCCCAAGGGGCTTTTCTCCCCCTGCCCGCCTGCTCTGTGCCCAGGTAACCGCTTTCCTGGGAGCAGGCCTGCTTACCTCAGGCTCAGGGCTCCTCAGGGCACGGGGCAGGGGATGGTTGCCGATACCAGTAGAGGGCACCTGTGTGATTCGGGGGACCTGGGAGGTGAGGCTATTTGGGCTAACCAGGACCCCCTCCCCTGTTCTCCTGGCGGGCCATCAATTACCAGGTCCTCTTGGCCTCTCTGACAAATGTGTATGTCCCTTGTCCTGTGGGGAGATATTTTGGGCTCACCATAGTCTTGTGTGCCCTGGCCCAGCACTGCTGGCTCTTCTTCGTGTCCCGGGGGAGCTGTGGGCACTGGTGCGGCCAGCTTCTCCACCATCGCCCCACTGTCCTGGGTGACCTCTTCGTGAGCGATCAGCGGACTCGCGTGCTAGCTGTCTTCTACATCTTCATCCCCGTTGGAAGGTTGGTATCACCCCACATCCTCCTCCAGTGGTAAACGGGAGCTCAGTTTGGGGCCAAAACGACAGTAAAGGGATTAATGTGTTTTTCTTACACTCGGACGATCCTGATTCAACCAACTCCCAGCACCAGCTTTTAGGTCCCCCCGCCAGAAGTAACCCCTGAGACAGCGCCAGAAGTAGCTCCTGAGCGTTGCTGGGTGCGATCCAACACCTCCCCCTGCCCATCCCCACCCCCCCACGCACACCAAATTTTTTTTAAAAAGAAAAGAAAGAAATACTATAGGAGTCAGAACAGGGCTGGGCTAGGGGTGGGCAGCGCTCAGGTCAGGGTGGCTGGAGTCTGAATCCCAACCCTACTTCCTAACTGTGTCCTTGTACTTTTCCAAGCCTCTGTTTCCTCATCTGTAAACAGGGATGATGATGCTGATGGTTGGTATATGAAGCTCAGAGATTCTGAGGATGCTCCTAGGGGCTGGGCTGTGCCTAGCTGGGCGCGAGAGCGCAGCCCGGCAGCACAGTCCTGCAAGGAAGGGAGGTGGGGCGACGGATTGGGATTTGGGGGTCACATCCCTGAGTTCTGACCCAGGTTTCCTGAAATCGCCTGACACAGGCGTGCTGAGCCCCGGGTGGGGAGGCGTTGGGGGCTGTCCTAGTACAGGGAGGCGTTGCACAGTGGTTCTGCGGATGGGCCAGGAGCCAGAGGTCACTGATGACTTTACAAGGGCAGCAGCCATCTGGGCCTGGTGTGCTCACTTTGCAGTGAGAGGGCTCTGAGCTGCAGGAGCTGGTTCCCTGGGGTGGGGTACCCAGACCAGGCTGGCCTTGGGGCCCTGGGCTGGCCCTCTCTCCTCACTGCCCTTTTTCCTTGCCCCTCTGCAGTGGTCTGGGCTACGTGCTGGGGTCGGTTGTGACGGAGCTGACTGGGGACTGGCATTGGGCCTTCCGCGTGAGTCCAGCTTCCTTTTTCTTCCCTCTGTTTCCCTCTGGGTAGGAGGGACTTTCCAGCTTGGAGTGGCCTTTGCCATTTGGCATCATACCCGGCGCCATGGGGGGGTGGTCCGGCGTCGGCAGCATCGGACCTCTGGGATCTCGCCTGGAACATGGACTGTGAACATGTGGGCCTGGCTTCCGCCTCTGACTACAGTTCACTGACTGTGGGAGCTCCAGCAGGCTGCCTCCGCATGGGAACCTCACGTGGCTCTCCTGGAAGTGGGGGGAATTAGCGCTGCCTGTGGGTTAAGAGCAAGAAGGGGGTGCCCCCAGCAGGCTCGGCAGGGCAGCTGGGGTGCAGGCATGCCATGGGGACAGTTACCAGGGTGTTGAGTAACCAGAGCTCGGGCACTCAAGCTCTAGCTCTTTATTCTCAGGGGCAGTGACTCCTGAGCATGTCTGTCCTGGGGAAACTCAGGGGACCCTGTTCATCCCCAAAGGCTGTACTCTCGGGGTGACGGGTGAGACCTGGTGGCATGTTCAGCTCTGTAAAACCTATACCCTGGAGTTGCGCCCATGCCCTCCTGCCAGGGCACAGGGGGCCTCCGGGTGTGGTTACCCCAGAACCTCCAGAAGACATGGGGTCTTGTGCTTCCTTTGCCATCTCTCCCCTCAGGCCCTGCCCTGCCTGGAAGCCATAGCCTTAGTCCTACTCACTGTGCTTGTGCCAGACCCGCCCCGGGGCGTCTGAGAAGCAGGAAGAGGTGGTCTTCGGGGACCTTCGGGGCAGCTGGTGTCAAGATGTCAGATACCTGGCAAGAAAGTGAGTGTCCCTGATGCGCCCTGCAGGCTGCCCTAGCCCCTCAATCTCACCCAGTGTCCCTGGTCTTCTCTCTCCTCCTCCAGGAAGCCCTCCCTCACTCTTCCAGTGTTCACAGTCCACTTCTTCTGAGCTCCATATCACTAACCAAAGCCAAATGAAGCCACTGTTCCTTCTTTTTTGTGGTTCAAGTCCCACTGTGTTGCTTCAAGCCACAAGAGGGGCTGGGCGGGAGGGAGGAAGAGAGGGAGAGAAAGAGGTCGGGGCCTGAGCTCCAACCTTGGCTCTGCCATTGCTTTATCCCTGAGTGACCTGAGACTGG
The DNA here is from genome assembly GCA_021461705.1 of Cryptotis parvus. Lineage (NCBI taxonomy): Eukaryota > Metazoa > Chordata > Mammalia > Eulipotyphla > Soricidae > Cryptotis > Cryptotis parvus. The sequence goes on along the minus strand of JAJIBD010013675.1, from coordinate 8,356 downwards.
GAACCTCAGGGACTCAATGGACAGACTTCTCCAGCCTTGGCTGCTTCTCAAGGCCGCTGGAGGATGCCAGGGGCTCATCGCTCACCTCTGCAGGCCTCACTGCAGAGCGTCCAACCTTGCCCAGGCACGGTGGGGAGGCTGACAGCAGCCCCGGCTTCCTGGGCCACTCTCAGCTCACATTGCGACGTTCCCAGCACACAGGGGTGCGGCCGAGGAAGTAGGGGACAGTGCAGGGCAGCTTTCTGGAGAGGCGTGGTCTTGGCTTTGGGCCTTTCGTGACAGGAGTGGGGGGAAGGGAGGAAGCTCAGCAGACGGAACTGGGTTGTGCAGTGCTCAGGGCATGTTGGGAGGTGCTGGTGGGGTGCCTGCAGGGGTGGGGTGGGCAGCTGGGACAGGATCCTCCCTCCAGCCCGGCCCTCCCGGACGCAGCCAGAGCACCTTCTCTTTCAGCCGGAGTTTTGTGTGGTCCACCCTTGGAGTGACGGCCATGGCCTTTGTGACAGGCGCTCTGGGCTTCTGGGCCCCCAAGTTTCTGTTCGAGCGCGTGTGGTGCACGGGCTGCAGCTGCCCCTGTCTCCGGGAGCCGTGCAACAGCCAGGACAGGTGAGGGGCTCTAGGTGGGGAGCTGTAGGCAGGTCACACGGAGAGCCAGTATACACCTTGTCAGATTTGTAGAATCCCGGGGTGCCGAGTTTCTGGAATTTGGGGAGTTCACCCAGAGGGTCCATCCACACGGTGACCTGAATGATTGAGCCAAAGTCTCATAAAGTGCTTGAAGGCCTGCCCAGGCCAGCTAGACAGGTCTCAGAATGGGGAGCATTTGCGGGGTTCACTTGGCGAGGTTGAGCCACAGTCCACAGTGCTCAGAAGGTGGGGACGTTGGGGACACCTTGAAGCTCAGATGCACAGAGCTCCATGACTGGGGCCCTGAGCGATGGGCCTGGGAAGCTGGTGGAGCTTGTGAGGCCAGCATGGGCAGGGCAGGCTCAGCTCTGGGTGAGGGCCTGGTCAGCGGCTGCCCCGAGGGCACAGGTGTCCATCTGCAGGAGAACACAAGAGACAAATGGATCTGAAATGGATCCAGGGGGGAGGGGGGGCATCGTGTGTTCTGGAGGGGCTGCCTGAGAGGGGATGAAGGACAGAGGGAGGATGGCGGCAGTGGGGAGGGTGTGGCTGGCGTCCAGAGAGAGCCACAGCTCTTGGGAGTCCAGGAAACAGAAGGGTCAGCATTTCCCTTGGAATGGGGAGCTGTAGTTGAAGAGGTTGGGGCCATTGTGGGACCCTAGAATTAGAGATTACAGTCAGGACAGTTTGGAGTGGTAGCGCTGGCCAAGGTCATCGGAGAGGAAGTGTAGCAGGTGTTGGGGGCTGATAGATCACCCACATGGCCAATGGTACCCCAGGTGGGGCAGGGAAGGGGATGGAGAGGCGAGTCTATGTTCTCAGAGCCCCAGACCCTAGGGGTGTTGGTTAGGTGGGAGGAGGAAGGGTTCCCCTGCCCCAGCATTTCCTGTGGGTATCAGATCCTATAACTGAGCCTGGGGGATTAGGCATAGTTTGACCCCATCTGCATGTCTGCCTAAGACCACCCCCTCTCTCCTCTCTGCCATAGCCTGATTTTTTGGGATTTTGACTGTTGTGACTGGCATTTTTGGGGTCATCCTGGGGGCAGAGGCTTCGAGGAGGTACAAGAAAGTCAACCCGAGGGCAGGCCCATCATCTGTGCCTCCAGCCTGCTGGCTGCAGTCCCCCTGCCTCTACCTGGCTCTGCGTCCTGGCCCCCACCACACTCTGGGCCACCTACGTAAGTGAGGGTCCCTTCAGGGGTGGGTTGGGCAGTAGGGAAGCACCGTTTGTTCTCGTAGCTAAGGATTGTGCCCACATTTTTTGGGGGGCTCGTTGGGTCACACCCGCGATATTCAGGGTTACTCCTGGTTGTGCTTGGGGAACCATATGGGATGCTGGGAATCAAACCCAAGTTGGCCGCATGCAGGGCAAATATCCTCCCAGCTGTACTATCACTCTGATCCCCTAGTTTTTTTTTTAAATTGTTGTGGGGACAACAGCAGGTCGGTGGTGCTCTGGGGAGACCGTGCAGTCCTCGGGACTGAACCCAGGGTCATGTAGAAGCTTCAGCCCCAGCCTCTTGTCAGCTTTGTTTATACGTTACATTTGTATATTACTCCGTCTACCTGGAACTTCTTACCCCCATTTCTCAGATGGAAGCACTGAGGCTTGCGGAGCGGCAGCGCCAGGAGAAGCCTGAAACTCCTGACGCTCCAGTGTGTCCCTGAGCTCCCATTCTGGTGTGGGCTGATGGAATTGTCCCATTGGTCCCAGGACATACTGGGAGTCTGACATGAAAACTGAGTGACCCTTCCCAGGTTACGGATGTGTGAAGGGAGGCCAAGGCTGGCAGTGGCCAGTGTGACTCTTGCTTGAAAGGAGACAGCCCAGATAATGCAGCGTTTTCCAGGACCACATCCCACCACACTCTGGCTACACCAGGGACACGGGCTCCCTCTGCCCAGCTGTATCCTCCCTTGCTAGGGGCTATGCTTCCCCTCCTGTGTGTCCTGAAGTCTGGGGGCCAGATCAGACTCAAAGGCCACCTCCTCCCAGAAGCCTCTGGACTGCTCTGTCCTCATGGCGTGACTGGCGCTTCCCACGTGGGCTCTGCTTGCTTGACTTCCACTAGACACTGTGGGGTGGCTGTGCGCGACACACACACACACACACACACTCACATCCAATGTATGAGCAACCATACCCCTGGCTCCCCAAAGCCCCAGTTCTGCCAGTCCCACCTAACGAGAACGGCCACTGGCACTGGGAAGCTAGTACCCTCCATCCTTCTGCCCGACTCCAGTTCTGCCTCTGCCTTGCCCGGGGCCCTGGGAGCCCAGTGCTGCTGCTGACCGGCTGTCCTGGTCCTGGCCTATGCAGGTCATGGACAGGCTGAACCTGGACAGTCAATGCAGTAGCATTTCTGTCCCACCTTGTGGATGGTACCCCAGCCCCTTCCCAGCCACACACACAAATAACTCATTGTTGGTTTTTAAATAAAAACTTTGTTCTTCCAAATCCAGCCTCTGCCCAGGTCTCGACTATGGTGCAGGGAAGACAGGGAGCTCTAGTCAGCGTAAACCTCCAGGTTCCATTCTGAAGCCCAAGTGCTGGGCAGATGAGGAAGGAGGACAGGAGGGCCAGAGGGATAGTGCGGAGCTCAAGGCACTTGCCTTGCCTATGGCTGACCCCAATTCGATCCTGGGCGCTGCCAGGAGTGACCTCTGAGCTGCTGGGTACAGCACCTCCTCCCCAAAGGAGAAACATGCAGAGCAACCGACAGAAAGGGACCAGCGGCCAGTGCCCCTGTGGAGCTGTCCGAGGCTGACTCCTCCCGGGAGCAACGCTGTGGGGTTGGTGGCTTTGCCTTTCCTGCTTCTCTGATGCTGGTGGCACAGCCTCGTCCCGGCTCTGACGTCCTCTCATTGCATCTCCAGTTCTCTGAGGAGGAGGAGGTGCTTTCTAGCAGCTTCTTGCTGGGCCCTATTGCCTTGGGCAGGTGTGTTGTGTGCTGCCCTCATCAGCCGCCCCAGCCTGGACCCCCAAGCCCTCTCCCCTCTGGTGCCGTTGGAGCCCATGGAGGAGTCTGCAAGGCAATTCCCACCTCCCGCCCCAGCAGCTTCTTTTCACCCTGACACTGTTGGCTGCTTGCTGTGACGGCTGCCACCACCCGCTCTGGGCCCAGACACCATGATTCCAGGCAGCGGGGGCCATGCTCCCAGACGCCATGAGGTCGCACTGAGCACCCTTGGGGACTGTGATGCAGAAGGACCAAAACGGGAGGAAAACTGGGAGCCACCCTGGAGGCAGTGCCCTCTGTGTATGTGTGTGTGAGATTTAGCCTGCGTGCGCATTTATGTCTGTGTGTGTTGTGTGTGTGTGCATGTGTGTGTGCATTTGTGCCTGTGTGTGTGCATCTGTGCCTATGTATGCATTTATGTCTCTGTATGTGTGCATGTGTGTGCAAGTGTGTGGGCATGCATAGGTGTCTGTCTGTATGTGTGTGGAATCACTCTCTATTCCTTAAGTGACTCCCATCCTCTTCCATACGGGAGGGTGGCCACACAGGCCGTTCTGTATCTGGGCAGTTTCCCCTTCCAGGTCCCCAGGGTGTGATCGGCACCTCTCTTAAGGTATGGGTGCCTCTCCCCCTGGACCTCCGCCTTGGTCTTCAGCTGAAATTCTTGGAGATCAGAAAAGCCTCCTACCACCCCGGTCTCCACGTGCTCCCACTTCACCCTTGGGCACCCTCGGGGAAGGGTTTCTGCATTTCCACAGATGGAAAAACAGGCCCAGAAGCAGCAGCAAATAGAGCAACAGCCAAAACCGAATTCAGCCGCAAAGTCTGTGTCTTTAATCACTGGCCCTTGTTGGTATGAGGAGACAGATCCTGGAGGGCCACAAAAGTGTCAGTTACTGAACGGACACTTCTGCTGCTGGTGGTGCCAGCCCTAGTCAGAAAGGTACAAAAAGGCTGAAAACCCTGTGCCAGAGCCATAGTACAGCAGGTACTTGCTTTGCATACGACCAACCTGGGTTCAGTCCTCTACCCCATATGGTCCTCTGAGCCCACCAGGAGTGGTCCCTGAGCCCAACCGAGTAAGCCCTGAGTACTGCTGGGTGTGACCCCAAACAGACAAACAATAGCAACCACAGAAAAGGTTGAAAATCCCTCTCTCGCCCTTAATGACTGTGGGAGCAGGAAGGGTCGGGTTCACTGTTTCCTGCCCGGCAGGCAGGCCTGAAGGTGCTGACTTGCAGTCAGGTGGGGCCCTGGCAGAGGAGGCCCTGGGGGCCCGTCCCTGCATTGGCTGAGGCCATGAACCCCCACCAGCTATGCCTCTGCTCCTGTCTTGGCTCTGGTAGGCAGCTCCTTGGCTGTGTTTCGGGGACACAGCTGTCCCCCTCCCTGCAGCCTGGCACGTCTCCAGAGCTCATGCTTCCTCTAGAAGTGACATTGCCCCTTGGTTGACAGAGACAGCTGGAGACACTCTGGTCAAGCCCTGCCACTAGGGCGGGGGCTGGGACAGGAAGGTGGGTGCGGGTGTGGCTCCCCTCAGTGCTGGGAGCTCACACATGGGCCTGGTGGGCGTCCCAGCTGCATGGGCCCCCATGGTCTGTCTCCCACCATCCATAAGTGCTGTGGCTCCTCCCACCGCATCCCGGTCCGGGGCTCCATCAGTGTCTGAGGATTTGTGGGAATCTCTTGTCTAAGATTCAGCCTTCTGTTCCCTTCGCCTCCTGTGTTCCGGCCATCAGCCCACCACACCTGCTCTGTCCTTAGGCCCCTGTGTCCTGCTCTGGCTCTAACCAGGCCAATTACAGGAGCTGCCTCCTGGTGTCTTAGACCTTCCTGTTTACCCCCACCATCTGTGCTCCCCACTGCAGGCGAGACCTCTGGCCACACACACCTTTCCTGCTCTAAAACCTTCCATGGCTCCCTGGTGCTTCTGGAACTAAGTCCAACTCCTTGTCCTGGCAAGGCCCCTCAGAACCGCCCTGGATGCTTCTTAGCAGCTTTGTCTCCGGCTGTCCTGCCACACAGGCTCCCTCCCTATTCCGGGACCCATCCCAAGCCCCCCTGCCCAGGCCCTCCCGCTGCATCCCCTCCCTCTTCTCCACTGCCTGAGTCACCCCAGCATTTGAGGTCTCCCCTGTGCCTTCTCTGCATGGCCTAGACCTGCCCCTTGCTCCTCATCCTCAGCTATGATTTCCTTGGCTTCTAGGGATTTCTGCTCTCTGGGCACGGGCTCTTTCCCTGTTTCTTAGCACTCCATCAAGAGTGTCCAAGCACTGAGAGTGAGCGGGGGTCATCCCTGAATCTGAGTGAGTAATTGAGGGATCAGGCATTTGACCCATGTGTCTATCCAATAAAGTGTGTGTGTGTGTGTGCATCTAAATTGGCCTGCTCAATTACAGCTGTTCATAAAAGAAATGAATCTCTCTCTCTCTCTCTCTCTCTCTCTCTCTCTCTCTCTCTGTGCCTTTTGAGTCACACTGGTCATGCTCAGGGGTTACTCCTGGCTCTGCACTCAGGAATCACTCCTGGTGGTGCTTGGGGGGCCCATATGGGATGCCGGGATCGAACCTGGGTTGGCCGCATGCAAGGCCCTACCTGCTGTGTTATGACTCCGGCCCCATGTCTCTCTCTATCTTACCTTCCATTTGGGGAGATTCACAATAAGCAAGAGTCACAAGATTTGAGATTTTTGTTGTTGTTGGTTTTGGGCTGGCTTCTGGCTCTATGCTCAGGGATCATTCCTGGTGGTGCTTAGAGGACCATATGAGGTGTCAGGGAACCAAATGGGTCGGGCCGCACTCAGGGCGAGAATCCTACTCAGTGTACTATTGCTCCTGCCTAGATCTGGGATTCTTTCTAGTGAACTCATGATAACACAGGCTTAGGAAGGTGGAGAGAGGACGGGACGACAGGGCCCGTGTAGGTGTTGAGGGGAGAGGGCTGCAGTTTATTCTTGGGTGCCAGAATGGTTCACGGGGCTGAGAGGTGTGGAAGCGAGTCATGTGGGGCTTCAGGGCAGCACTGCTGGTGGCAGAGGGACGGCAAAAGGGCATGAGGCAGGAGTGTCCCTGAAGCATGCAGGAATCCCCAGGAGGGCACTGCTGAGTGTGGAGTGAGGGCACAGAGGGAGAGGGGGGATGGTCAGGTGTTGCGGGCCTGATTACACAGGGCCTGCGGCATCAGGCGGGTGCCGAGAGCCTAATACTGAGAAGGAGTTGACATTGGGGATGGGGGAGGTCCGGCTGTCTCCTGCATCCTGTTGAAATGAGCATATGGTTTGTCCTTTATACTGTTGTCACTATTGTTCTTTTTGCTTGGGGACACATTCACCAGTGCTCTGGGCTTATCTCTGACTCTGTGCCCAGGGATCACTCCGGGGGACCCGGATGCAGTGCTGGGGATCAAGCCGGCTGGCTGTGTGCAAGGCAAGTGTCTTGGCCCGATAACTCCTCAGGCCGCTTTATCCTATTCTGTATTGATTCATATTCGTGTGTGGCTTTGTTTTGCTTAGGGGCCGAGCAGAAATGCTAAGTGACCATGTGGTGCTGGAGAGCAAATCTGGTTCCTACGTGCATAACATGTACTCCCAGTTTTTTTTTTTTGCTTTTTTGGGGGGGGTCACACCCGGCAATGCTCAGGAGTTTATCCTGGCTCTGCACTCAGGAATTACACCCGGCGGTGCTCGGGGATCAAACCTGGGCCGGCATGGGCAAACTTGCCCTACCCGCAGGACTATTGCTCTGGCCCTGCTCTCAGTACTTTTTTTTTTTTGGGTGACACCCAGAAACACTCAGGGGTTACTCCTGGCTCTGCACTCAGGAATTACTCCTGACGGTGCTCGGGGGCCATATGGGATACCGAGGATTGAACCTGGGCCAGGACAGGCCGGCTGCGTGCAAGGCAAACGCCCTACCCGCTGGACTAGCCGTTCGGCTCTACTCTCAGTATTTTGAACCAGCCCTGATACTTGTGTGTTTAACCAACCTTGCATTCCAAACCTCTTTCGGTCATAGTCTGTAATGATTTTTTATGTGAGGCTTTTTTTTCTTTTTGCATCTGTATTCACAAAAAAAGTTGTCATTTCCTTCTGATGTTTTTATCTGGTTTTTGAATCATAGAATGAGTTGACAAGTGTTTCTTTCTCTTCCAATTTTTGGAAGAATTTGTGTTAATTCATCTCTAGATGTTTGTTAGAATTCACCAGTGAGGCCATCTGTTCTGGGCTTTTGTTGCTAGGAAGTTTTATGATTACTGACTCAATATTTACTTGTTGTAGGTCAATTAGGACTTTAAATTTCTTTTTTAAGTCAGTTTTGGTAGCTTGCATTGTAGGAATTTATACATGTCTTTTGGTTAATCTAATTGATTGGTATATAGCTGCTCATTATAATTCTTGTAATTCTTTAATTTTTGTAAGGTCAGTAGCGATGTGTCTCCTTTTCTTCTTCATTTTAGTAATTTGAGTCTTTTCGCTTTGGCTTGTTTTATTTAGGGGCCACATCCTGCAGTGCTCAGGGTTTGCTCCCTGGCTCTGTGCTCAGGAACTGCTCCTGACAGTGCTCACAGCGCCACGTGGGTCTGGGGTTGCATGCAAAGCTTGTGCTCAGCCCTCTTGAGCTATCTCTGAAGTCTAGTAATTTGAGTGTTTTGTCTCCACCCTTTTTTTTTTTTTCTTTTTTGGGTCACACCCGGCCATGCTCAGCGGTTTCTCCTGGCTCTGCACTCAGGAATTACTCCTGGCGGTGCTCGAGGGACCATATGGGATGCCGG
>JAJIBD010013674.1:0-32469 GCA_021461705.1 Cryptotis parvus | reverse complement strand
AAACAGAATCTTCAACAGGTGCTTGGAGGAAAAAAAAATCAATATCAATACAAACTAATATCACTTTATTCTTGGTACTTTCAGTTAATTATTTCCAAATCTTTTTTCTCTCCTATTTTGTTGTTTTTGTGCCACACCCAGTGATGCTCAGGGGACCATATGGGATGCTGAGGATTGAGCCCAGGTCAGTTATGTGCAAGGCAAACACCTGACCACTGTCCTACCTCTGTGCCGATTTTATTTTTAAAGCATTAACTCTATGATTTTTGTTTGTTTGCTTTTAGAGTCACACCTGGCAATGCTCAGGGGTTAGTTCTGGCTCTGCCCTCAGGAATTACTCCTGGTAATTCAGGGGGGCCTTATGGGACACCAGGGATCCAATCAGGTTGGCTATGTTCAAAATGCCCTACCTGCCATACTATCACTCTGGTCCCCTCAAGCATAATCTCATGAAAGTAATTTAATCTATCTCTGTTGCCAACTGCACTTTTAAACATTTCCTAAGTAAGTTAAAATACCTTCCCTCCCCTTTTTAGTGAAGCAGATTTTATTTGGAGGCTCTTTAGGACGGGGAAGGAAGAACAGAGTGTAATGTGGCTGAGAGGATGCAGCTCTCCCAAGGGCGGAGGGAGCCCCAGCACACGCATCCCACTATTAGCATTAGGTATAAAAGCGTGAAAGGGGAAATGTGGGTCACACATGTGCTTGGGCACCACACATGTTGGCCACAGGGGGTTCAAGTAGCATGTGGGCTCGGGCAGTATATGCGCCAAAATAGCTTTCTTTAAAGACAGGGTTGGTCAGCTTGGTAAGAAATAACTATACAAAAAGATAACTATACAACCTATACGACTTTTTTTTTTGCATTTTTTGGGTCACACCCGGCAATACTCAGGGGTTTCTCCTGGCTCTGCACTCAGAAATTATTACTGGCGGTGCTCGGGGAACATATGGGATGCCGGGGAGTCGAACCCAGGCCGGCAGAGGCCGGCTGTGTGCAAGGCAAATGCCCTACCCGCTGGGCTATCGCTCGGGCCCCCTGATACGACATTTTTACACATGAAAATCTAATCTTATATAGTAGCATCAACAATTTTTATTTTACTCAGTAGAGTATTATTGGTATTATACATTATTACTATTATTTTTCTATTTATATATGATGAATACATATATAAATTTTATATATGTTTTTAACATCTAGATGAGGAATACCAAGAAATTTTTTTAAGATGCAATATCTGAACAGCTCAGTACAAGGCTAAGTGCAGCCAATAGATAGCTCATCTGCAAAAGTAAATTCCGTCTGTAAATAATGGGGCTTAACCTGGGTAATCCAGAGTGTAGTACCAAACAACAGAAAATAGTTGTGGAAACCTTAGAAATAGGAGCCAGGGACTAGGAGCAAGCTTAAAGGACAGAGTACTTGTTCTGCATGAGGGAGACGCTTTGACCTCTGGAATTACCAGGTTACCTGAACGACTCCCTGCTCCCCCGGATTAAACTCTAAATTTCTAGGTTATTTCAATTAAAAAATAAATCAAGGTATCTTTATTCTTCTTGTGAGGCTCTGTTGAAGAATAAAGCAAATCGAACGGAAGCGGGAAGACAGTGATCCAGTGATCTTTATTCTTAGCCTATGTATTTCCTTACCCTGGAATACTTCCAGAACAGAGTTACCTGGAGGCAGGCTGGGATTTGGATGAGGCCGCCCTCCCACGGGCTTGGAAGTTGCTCTAGCAGGTGCGGCAGGCTTGGCTGGCATGTGAGCTTTGGCTTTCTCTAGCATGGCCAGTGCCTGATCCTTAGATGTTGGCTAAGGAGACATATACCATAAGTAAGAGGCCACGAAAATCAAACAGTCATACTAAGCTATCTATCGTTCCCGTTAAACTAACTCTTGAGTTCCTAGTGACACATTATGAAGTCACGCTAAGTTAGCTCCCATTCTAGAAGGTACAGTTTTCACCTGTAGATTCAGAAGGTTCTTTAGAAGTTCTACACTGCTGTATACTTTATTTTTTGTTCTCACCGGGATTTCTAAGTAGAATCTTACAGGAGACAATTACGATTTCTCTCTCTTTTTTTTTTTTTTTTTTTTGCTTTTTTGGGGTCACACCCGGCAATGTTCAGGGGTTACTCCTGGCTCTGCACTCAGGAATTACTCCTGGCGGTGCTCGGGGGACCATATGGGACGCCGGGATCAAACCCGGGCCGGCACAGGCCGGCCGTGCAAAAGGCAAACGCCCTACCCGCTGGGCTATCGCTCCGGCCCCAATCACGATTTCTTGTATTACATGAACTTACATTCAGTCCTTGTCTAATGGCTTTTGAAAGTGACAGCGGCAATAACAAGGGAGCAATACCTTGAGCTTCCCAGTCGCCTTGGCCATTTTCTCATATCCTAGGTGCATCATGAAAAACGGCAAAGGCGTCCTGGGCCTTTTTCCGCACATCTCCATTGCGATCCTCCAGGCAAGAGTAGAGGTGAGGAACACAAAGGATCAGGTCTGTGGGGGCGGAACGAAGAGCCGGTAGTTTCTCAGCCAGCCAGCCCAGAAGCTGCCAAAAGAAATAAAGACTAGTTATGCAACGAAGCCTCAAATTTAATGATTTCATCTGTACTAAACACTAATTTTTCTATCTGAAATCAGTAATTTTCATAGTTTGAGAGCTGTGCCATACCACAACTAAAATGTGTGTGAAAAAAAAAAAAAAAGGGGCCGGAGCGATAGCCCAGCAGGTAGGGCGCTTTGCCTTGCACGGCCGGCCCATGCCGGCCAGGGTTCGATCCCGGCATCCCATATGGTCCCCCGAGCACCGCCAGGAGTAATTCCTGAGTGCAGAGCCAGGAGAAACCCCTGAGCATTGCCGGGTGTGACCCAAAAAGCAAAAAAAAAAAAAAAAAAAAAAAAAAAAAAATGTGTGGAGATGGGGCCAGAGCGATAGTCCAGCGGGTAGGGCATTTGCCTTGCACACGGTCAGCCCATGCCAGCCTGGGTTCGATCCCTGGCATCCCATATGGTCCCCGAGCACCGCCAGGAGTAATTCCTGAGTGCAGAGCCAGGAGAAACCCCTGAGCATCGCTGGGTGTGACCCAAAAAAGAAAAAAAAAAGTGTGTGGAATGTATACGCAATCCCAACTCATCACATCACAGAGGGAATGAAAGGGAAAAACAACAAAGCACTGCTGGCCAGGAGAAATTTCTTAGTGCAGAGCAAGGAGCAACCCCTGAGCATCACCGGGAGGGAACCAAAAGTAAAAAAAAAACAACCCAAAAACAATAAAACACACATAACCAAACAACAACAACAACAAAAACCCAAATCCAAAATTTGAGTAATACTAGTTATTGTCTACGCAGTGTTCATAGTCATCTTGAAGAATTAAATTACTTAGATGACATCTGGATAGTAAATTACAAAGGTTTTTATTTGGGGGGAGATGTTTGTTTTGGGTCACACCTGGCAGCGCTGAGGCTTTAAACCTGGGCTGGTCACGTAGCAACTATCTGTCTGGCTCTAAGAAGCTTTTTTTAGAATTAATTTTTTTTTTTAATTTTTATTTAGACAACAGTATTTACATTAGCATATGTTTCAAGAGTGCTTCCATACCTCTTAAAAAGTAGTTTCATATACCAACCACCAAAATGTATAAATTACCTCTCTAGTTTCCTTCTGGCAAATTCAGTTCTTTATTCTGAACCTAAGTAGTATCTTTTTCTTTCTTTCCTTTTCCTTTCCTTCCTTCGCTCTCTCTCTCCTTCCTTCCTTCCTTTCCTTTTCCTTCCTTCCTTCCTTCCCTTCCTTTCTTCTTTTTAAAGATTGTTGGGCCCCACTTGGCAGTACTCAGGGGCTACTCCTCTGTAGCCAGGAATTACTCCTGCTGAGCTTGGGGAACCATATGGGTTGCTGGGGACTGAACCCCAGTTGGCCATGTGTAAGGTGTTATACCCGCTATAATCTCTCTCGAGCCTCCTACCATTAGTTTATTTATTTATTTTTTGCTTCTTGGGTCATATCCAGCAATGCTCAGGGGTTACTCCTGGCTCTTTGCTTAGGAATTACTCCTGGTGGTGCTCAGGGGGCCATATGGGATGCCGGGATCGAACCCAGGTTGGTTGTGTGCAAGGCAAATGCCCTACCCACCGTGCTATCGCTCCGGCTGCCATTACTGTTTTTTTCTGATCTCTTATTTTATTTCTTAACATGCAATGTCTTGAGCTCTAGTATTTATTTTCCTCTCATTCCCTTAGTACTATACCTCCCACCCATGCATGTTGTCACAAATGACTGGATCTCTTTTTAAATAGCTGGATATCATTCCATTGTGCATATATGCCACATCTTTCATCGGACACAAGCTGTTTCTTGGCAACTGTCAACAGCACTACAATGAAAACAGGTGCACACAGTGTATGTATTAGAATATATAAACACTTTGCAACTAAGGTTTATATGTTCTTCATACAACCAGAAGTAGATTACTAGCTGATAGTCCAAGTCTATTTTATTTTTTTCACTTTTTTTTAATTTTGAAAATCTTTCTTTTTGTTTGGTCACACCCAGCAATGCTCAGAGGTTACTCCTGCTTCTGCACTCAGGATTACTCCTGGTGTTGCTAGGGGGACCATATGGGATGCTGGGGATCAAACTTAGGCTGGCCATGTGGAAGGCAAATGCCCTCCCTGGCCCCTGGAAAGTCTTTTAAAAGCCTGTTTTCATTTTTGGTTTTCTGGGCTACATCTAGAGATGCTCAGGGGTGATTTCTGGTGGTCCGGGGTTCATGCTGTGTTAGGGATCAAACCTTGACCTCCTGTATCCGAAACATGTGCTTATCCCACTGGGCTACCTTTCCAGCCTTTTTTATTTTTTGCTACTTTAAATACTGATTTTCAAAGAGGCTGAACCACTTAAAATTACCAACAATATGAAGGCTCATTTCCCTCCACAACCTTGTGAGCACATGTAGCTTGTTATCTTGTGATAGAGACCATTTTCAGAGGAATAAGGTAGTATTTCACTGTGTTTGCCTTTCCCCAAGACATGGTGAGCATCTTTCTCGTGGGCCTATTGGTCACCTACAAGTCTTTTGTGGGAAGGTATCTACTCTCATCTCTTGTCCATTACTGATGGGCTGCTGTTTTTGTTATTATAAATGTGGATCTTTATACACCTGAGCTACTGGATCTTCATTGTGCTAGACATTTTTATGCCTTCCTGACAGTTTGTCGTCATCATCCATCACACTCATCATCACACTCGCTTCCCCCAAACCCTGAAAACTAGTGATAATTGATTCATTCTACCATATTCATAATATTTTGTCACTGCAAACATGTCATATAAATGGAATCACACAGTATATAATTGGGATTGACTTTGTCGATCATAATTCTTTTTTTTTGCTTTTTGGGTCACATCCAGTGATGCTCAGGGGATTACTCCTGGCTCTGCACTCAAGAATTACTCCTAGCACTGCGTGGGGACGATATGGGATGCTGGGGGTCAAACCCACGTCGGCCGCATGCAAGGCAAATGACCTACCCGCTGGACTATCACTCTGGGCCCTGTTAATCATAATTCTTTACTGGAAAATGATTATCAAAATTGTTATATCAGTTTCCTTTTATTGCTAAATAGTATTACCAAGCAAATATATATTAGTTTAACCATTCCCTATTGAAGGATCACTCAGCTGTTTCCAGTTTGTGGCTTTTATGAAGAATGAAACTGTAATGAAAAAGTGTAGGGGCGGAGCGACTGCACAGTGGGGAGGGCGTTTGCCTTGCAGGCGGCCAACCCAGGTTCGATCCCTGGCATCCCATATGGTCCCCTGAGCACTGCCAGGAGTTAATTCCTGAGTATAGAGCCAGGAGTAACCCCTGAGCATCGTCAGGTGTGACCCAAAAAAGCAAAAAAGAAAGAAAAATGTAGACATTTTTATTTACTTGTTTTCACAGCATTTACCCAAAAATTGAAAGTGTCAGGACTGCAAATGCTGGGTGAGCCAGTAACTATGTTTACTGTCCTATACAAAGGAGCGGCTGTCCCGTTTTACATTTGTACCAGGAGAATGCGCAAGTTGCTTCACCTCTTCCTCAACATTTGACCTTTTTGCTGTTGTTACTAATGTGGTTGTAATCACAGTGGGTGCCAAGACAGGCAGTGCTCTGGGGCCACCTAGGGCACAGCTGGAGGTGTCAGGATGGAGTGTACATAGTGTCAGGGACCAAACCACTTTAAAGAACCACATCCCCAGCCCTATATTTAATTTTAGAATTTTGATAGCTATGAAATGATTTGAGGCTCTTTATGTTCCTGGAGGGCAGATGCCCTTGGGCTATCTCGCATATGACAGGACGTACTGAGATATTACTGGTGCCCGCATGAGCAAACTGATGATCTAAGGGAAGACAGTGATACAGTGATGAAAGGATTATGCCATTAAGTTTTAATTTGTATTTCCCTAGCAACTAAGAATGATGAAGTTTTCATAGGCTTATTTTCCATTAACAAATCTTTCTCAGCATATCTTCATATTTTTTGCAGTAAAGTGTTTACAAGTACTTTCTGACTCATGGGTTTTTTTCCCTCATTTTTTCACAGTCTATTGCAATTATCAATATTGATGAGGTCTAATTAACAACCCCCTAAAAATTATGATTGAACCAGGGAGATAGCTTAAAAGACTGAACATGTGCTATGCATACATGAAGTCTGAGTCTCAATTCTCGTATCACATGGATTCTTTTTTTTTCTTTCTTCTTTTTTGGGTCACACTCGGCAATGCTCAGGGGTTACTTTGGGCTCTGTACTCAGGAATTACTCCTGGTTTGGGGGACCATATGGGATGCTGGGAATCAACCTGGGTTGGTCCCGTGCAAGGCAAATGTCCTACCCGCTGGACTATTGCTCGGTCCCTCACATGGATTCTTAAGAACATACAGAATTTTATAAGCATTACATTACATTACGTCAAATCTATAGATCAACTTGGTAAGAACTGATATATCAACTATATGATTTCCAGTCCATGAGCACAGTAGGTCTTCTTATTTACTTAGGTCCTCATCAACTATTTTATCCAGCACTTTGAAAATTTTCATATTTTGCCTTTTTTACAGGGTCCACAGCTGCTCTATTGGGAGGTTTGAGGTGCCGAGGACTGAATTCAGAGGTCTTGTACTTGTTAGGTGTATGCTATATCACTTGAGTAATATGCCTGGCATCCTTTTGTTAAGTATATACCTAAAAATTGGTTTTGTGTTTCTGAGTTTTAAGTGCCTTATCTACTGTACTATCTTGCTGGTCCCTAGAAATTGTTTCTTTGGCAACACTGGCAGTGCTCAAGGCCTACTTTTTGGTGGGGCTTGGAAGAACCCAAATGGGTGCTGGGGATCAGCATACAGCACTCTGCCTACTGTATTCTATCTCTCCGGCTCCCTAGAGATTTCATACAGATGCTTTTATCAAGGTGATACTCTTCTATTACTTGGTGAGGCTTTTTTCAAAATCATGAAGAACAGATGTTGGATTTTCTCAAATACATTTTACTAAGTCATTTAACATGACTAGATGGGTTTTTTCTATCCTTCCAGTATTTTGGATTATATAGATGTACAGATACTCTAATTTAAGCTCTGTATTGATATTCTGATTAAAATCTTATTTTTGGGGGGGGGGGGGTGGGGGAGTCACACCTGGCAATGCTCAGCGGTTACTCCTGGCTCTGCACTCAAGAATCAGATCTGGCGGTGCTCAAGGGACCATATGGGATGCCAGGGACCAAACCCGGGTCAGCTGCACGCATAAGGCAAACGCCCTACTTGCTGTACTATTGCTCTGGCCCCTAACATCTTTTATTTTATCCAAGAATTCAAGAAAGGAGAAAATCCAGGGTCTGAAACAATAGCACAGTAGTAGGGCACTTGCCTTGAAAGTAGCTACCTGGGTTCTATCCCTGGGACCTCATGTGGTTTCCCAACCCCACCAGTAGTAACCCCTGAGCATTGCTGGTCTGGGCCCAAAACCAAAACAAACAAACAAACAAACAAACAAACAAACAAACAAGAAAGGGGTGGGAGAAAATCCACAAAAAAGGCTGGTCCCTAAGAAAGTTGTATTGTGAGACAGGAAAAGAATAAAAAAAAGCAGCACATTAATAACAAAGTTTCAGGAATCTGTTTTTATTAACTACTTTATAAGGAAGCTCATCAGGCCCACGCAAGTCTCGATGAAGATAAATGAACACACATGTGACTATTTGTAGTACTAACCTCTTGTCTCAAGAAAGGATTTTCCTTCTTGAGCTCTTCAGAAAAGATCCTCTCCTTTCGAGCCATTCCTTCATTCCAGTCTGTTCTGCCCAGGCATTCACAGTTGCCAGGGCAGCAGCTCTAACATTGTTCTGAACGGAGGAGAAAATTAGTAAAGAGAATGTCAACTAAGAGCTTGTTACTTTGAGAACGGAACAATGGGGGGTTTCGGAAGTTTCACATGTACTGATTTAGAAGCTGTTTTCTTCTTTTTTTGTTCATACCCCATGATCCTCAGGGATTACTTCTGACTCTGCCCTCAGGAATTACTCCTGGTGGTGCTCAGGGACCATATGGGACGCCAAGGATCAAACCTGGATCAGCCACGTGGAAGGCAAACGCTTTTCCCACTGTCCTATCACTCTGGCCCCCATACCATTTTTTTTCCCTAAAAACAGAATCTAATTTTTTTTTCTTTTGGTTCGCACTTGGCAATGCTCAGGGTTACTTCTGGCTCTGAACCACATGGAATGCCAGGGATTGAACCTCGGTCGGTCGTGTGCAAGGCAAACGTCTACCTGCTGTGCTATCACTCCGATACCAAGCAGAATCTAATTCTATGGTTAAACTAAACTATAAAACAGAAATAAAGCTTCAAGAATTAATTCTATGGTGCTGAGGGGACCATTTGAAATCTGGGGATCAAACCTGGGTTGGCCACACGTAAGACAAGCAAAAGCCCTATCTGCTGTAATAACACTGCAGCCCAAGTTATAAGGATCTTAAAGCTCAGTTAATTAGGCCAAATGGTAGCCTAGGCATAAAATATCATGTAAGGTGAATAATGATTAATCTCAATGGGCTCTTATGCCCACGGTATTCTGATAAAGAATGCAAATCTACATAGATTTTAAAGAAATCATAGCAGATAAAAAACCAACAATCTAAGAAAACACTTTAATTTGTATTCACAGAATTAGAAGCACTTATTGACACAACAATATTACAAAAGTCCAATTCCTCAAATTAAATGTATTGCTTGCAACTTTCAATAACACTAATCAAAGTACTGTGATAAATATCTTATGCAAGTAACAAAAAGATTGTGCAATTCCTTTATCTTATAAATCGGGTGGGGGAAAATGCAGAAACATTCATTCACTCTTTATAACAAGACTGTTAACAATGATGTCACAATCATATGAGCAATCATTTAGTGAGTGAATACTATATGAGATAGGCAAAAGTATCTTGATTCTTAATTATATGAAAACGACAAACTTTATAGACAAATTACTTAGGTTCAGCTTATTTAAAGACCATAAATCTAGTAATGGTCACCTTATATTGCCTGGAATTAAAAAAATTAATGATTTTTCCTTTCTAATCATATTCTTTCTTTTCTTTCCCTTTCTTTTTTCTTTTTGGGTTACACCCGGCGATGATCAGGGGTTACTCCTGATCTTTGCTCAGGAATTACTCCTGGTGGTGCTCAGGGGATCATATGGGATGCCGGGGATCAAACCCAGGTTTGATGCTGCGTGCAAGGCAAATGCCCTATCCGCTGTGCTATCGCCTCCGGCCCCCAATAATATTTTTTTTCTATCAAATTGTTTACATATACATTAGAAAAGATGTCTATTTTTAGCCCAAGCACGGGGCTGGCCTACTCCGAATGGAGCTGTGGTGAGGAGTCAGACTTACCTTACTGTCTCCAAGAACAGTGATGACAGGGATGCCTAAATTCTTTACGTGTTGCTTGATGTTCGGCCCCATGGCCACTGCCAGCTGCTGGAGTATACTCAGAGTCTGCTGCACCTGAATGGAAAGGGCAGAGACAGTTTGTGTTACACCTATAAGCAAGCTGAGTTAGTGTTTTTCAAGTCTGCTGTTACATATTGTCAATTTATTGTATATACAGTCAATACAGTAGGTCTCTGGCCTAGTTAAGACACAGAATCAGTTTGCTCTAATGCTATTCTAATTAGATGCTTATGAAAACTCTTAAGCATTGCTTCCTCCTTTATCTTTTTTGTTTTGCTGTTTTAGAGATGCAACTGGCCATGCTCAGATTTTACTTCTTGCACTTTACTCACAGATCATTCCTGGCGAGTTCAGCGCACTGTAACAGGGTACTGGGGACCAAACCCAGATCGATGCCTGCAAGAAAACTGCCTTACCTCTGCATGAGCTCTTGGACCCCAATGCTTTATTTAAATGCCAGGAATGAAGAGAGGACATTATATATGCAAACCGTGAGTTCTACTAGTGTACTACCGTCCTAACAACCTCTCTTTTTTTCCCTCTTTTCTTTGCTTTTTGCTTTCTAGGTCATACCTGGCGATGCTCAGGTGTTACTCCTGGCTCGAGCTCAGGGGTTACTCCTGGTTTTCAGCTCAGGAATGCTCAGAAATGAGTGTAACATGCTCATGTGTGCAAACACAACTAAAGCATGTGACCCCCCTGCCCCCAGGACTGTACAACAGATAAGACGTTTGACCAGGGGTGATTCCTGAGTGCAGAGCCAGGAGTTACTCCTGAGCATTGCTGGGTGTGGTACAAAACCAAAACAACTAAAAACAACAAAAATAAAGTGTGTGATCCCTGGACAGGTACACCGCTGACCCTGGTTCGATCCCTGAAATCACCTGGGGTCCCCAGCACCACTAGGGTTGACCCTGGGCACAGGACCAGGAGTGAGTCCTGGGAACTGCTGATATGCTCCTTAACCATCAACCCCCAACTAAAATAAAAACGTGTGTCATGGCAAGCACCACAACCAAGTAAATAAATGAACACTACAATCAGGTGTGTGTGTGTGTGTGTGTGTGTGTGTGTGTGTGTGGTGACCTCGGTGATAACAAGAAAAAAAAGGAAAGAAAATTTAAAAATACCCATATATACAAAATTAGGCATATATATTACACACACTTTTAGTAGGAAGTATGAAAGAGGAAAGAGTCCCACAAAGAGAAATTATAACACACCCCGAGCTGGGATGGAGGCAATTCCAGAATGGAATGCCACAAAGAGTCTTACATAAAACCATTTAATATTATATTATTATTGCAAAAACAGCAAATCTGAGACATGAAAATTTGAGTACTACATGTCATGTTTCACGGGGGTACACAGGACACTAAAGGAAGCCATTTCTAGCTCAAAGCAAAAAGAGCAACGCCTTTTTCTTCCTGATAAAGGTTACACTAGGACGCACCCCCCTACACCAGAGGAGGGGAGAGGAAGACCCATAGGCACACACTCTACCTACCAAGATTTTATTTGAATCATTGAGTCGACCCTTCAGGGCTGAGGGAAGTTCACCTATGTTTGGTTGGATGAATTTTGCTTCATTGATGATTGCTGCCACTTCATCCAGGCCTTCTTTCCTGATCTTCCAATTCTTGTCTCCAATCTTAGACACCAACTCTGAAGTAATCTTCTCACTGACAAAAACCGAAAGACAGAAACCTTAATTATAGACTTCCATAACATTACCCTTTGACCGAGAAAAAGAGAGTTCCCAAAAAAATTCAGCATAATTAATCGAATAAGCCATTTCGCAGATAAAAACTTACCTTATTTCTGTTCTTGGGAGAAGATCGACAACATCATTGCCCCCATCATCTGGCTCCTCGCCTTCTTCTCCTTCTTCTGCACAGCTTGTGCTGTGCTTGGAAATCCCTCGAGTTGGAGCAGGTGGGCTCTGTCCCTGCATCTGTACCCAAGCACATCAGTGAGGCAGCAAACTTGATAAAGAATACAAGCAAATTACAGCATGTCTATCAAGCTCTCATATTCTTCTATAATTTAAAATATTTACGAGTATTTCAGTGTAGAGGCTCCAATTCTGAACTGCATGGCAAAAGAATCATTTTTATTTTTTGGTCAAGCTGGTGGGTGCTCAGAGACTGCTCTTGGCAGTGTAATACTTGCTGGGAACTGAACCTAGGGCAGCAGCATGCAAGGAATGAATCTTAGACATTGAGTCATTTCTCTCTTTTTTTTCTTTGTTTTGGGGCCACACCGGTGGTGCTAAGGTGACCATACGGGTCCCAGGGAGTGAACCTGGGTCCTTCCATGCAAAGCAAATGCACTACATGCTGAAGTATCACTTCAACCCCTTGAGTCATTTCTTCTTGTTGTCCCTTGACCAAATCAATTAATACTCCTAATTCCTGGCTCTGTGCTCAGGGATCACTTTTTTCTTTTTCTTTCTGGGTCACACCCAGCAATGCTCAGGGGTTACTCCTGGCTCTTCGCTCAGGAATTACTCCTGGCGATGCTCGACAGACCATATAGGGTGCTGGGGTTCGAACCTGGGTCGGCTACGTGTAAGGCAAACGCCGTGCCCGCTGTACTATCACTCCGGCCCCCCAGGGGATCACCTTTGATGAGTGCTCAGGGAACAATATTTGGTGCTGGGTATCAAATCAGGATCACCTGAACACAAGGCAAGTGCCTTGACCCTTGTATTGTTGCTCTGGTCTAGTAGGGTATTTTTGTTTGTTCTGAGGTCACTGCTGGGGGTGCTCAGGACTTATTCCTGGCTTTGCTCTCAGAGATCACTCCTAGAGGGCTCTGGGTAACCACAGGGGACGCTGCATGAAACCTAGGTTGGGTATATGCAAGGAAAGTGCCTTCTTTGCTGCACTATCACTCTGACCCCCCAGAACAAGGTATTTATACACAAATATATTAGAATCTGTTTTCTAGTAAAAAATCAAAAAGTTTTTTGAATCAAACATGTATTTTGACTAGTATCTCCAAGAAAATACAGAGCCAGTAAGTCAACAAATAGCAATTTTTTCTTTCTTTTTTGGGTCACACTCGGTGATGCTCAGGAATTACTACTAGCAGTGCTCAGAGACCATACATGAAATGTCGGGGATTGAACCTGGGTCGGCCACATGCAAGCCAAATGCCCTACCCACTGTGCTATCGCTCCGGCCCCAACAAATAGTAATTTTGATTGGAAAATTTATTCAAGGTCAGTCAAGTTTAAATTTTAAAAAGTGTTACATTTGATCTCTTTTTGGCCTGTGTTTCTGTGTGGCCACACCTGGCAGTTTGCAGGGGTTACTGCAAGTTTTCTGCTCAGGGATCATTTCTGTCTGGTATTGCTTGCGGGACCACGTAGTGTCAAAAGACTGAACCCAGGCCTTATACATGCAAAGAATGTGCTCTAGCCCACTGAGCTATTAATCTTCATCTACTTTTTAAAATAGGTAATACCTTCAAAATGTTTGCAATTTGAAAGGCTCAAAAACATACAAGAAAGAATATCTATTTTACACTATAGATATCCTGTTATCTCCCTCAGAGACAAAGTAGTAATTTCCTTATGAATTCTTCCTGGGGATACTTTATGCACATGAAGCAAGGACACACACATCCACATGCCCCCACGCCCTCGGAACCCCCCCACCTATTTTAAACTAATGTGTTTAACCTAGTAGAAATATGGTTTCATCAATGCACTGTATATTTGTGGAACATTTACCTTTTCAAATTCTGCATCTATCTGGGATAGGAGAGCAGGTTTCTCATCCTCAAAGAACATTCGCAATGAAGGACCAACATACAGATACATGACTCCAAGTAAGGTAATAGCTGAGGTCCTCACAGCCTATCAGACAGAACAAAAAGAGCTTTCCAAATCAGCACAAGACCATAAGAGCAGCTGCACTGTCCCTACAGACACTATTTATACTCACTGGGTTTGTTGCAGCCAGCGCTGTTTTCACATTGCTAATGAAAGCCTTCACATTCAATCTAGAAAAGACAAAGTTAGATTAATGAAAATAACAAAGACATCAACACGAAACTTAGGAGTAAGTAAATACCGGACTGAAAGGTATTAGCACAAATACTTAAAGTCTACTTTATTGTTATTTATTTACTTTTGGTTTGGGGCCAGAGTTTTTGGCAGTGCTCAGGGGATCAACTGGTACTGAACCCAGCCTTCAGCAAGCAAAGCTGAATTTCTTTTGGGCTATCTTTCTAGCCTCTTAAGGCCCACCTTAAGCACATGTAGAAAGAAGACAGATGTGACCCAGGAACATATCCAAAGTGGGCAAACTCCACCAATAAGACACTGCTTAGATTCAGAACCCTGGGGGCCTACTCCAGTGCTCAGGAGGCTGTGGCTATACCTGGCTGTGCTTGGGAGGCCTTGTGGATGGAGCTGGGGACAGAAGCCAGGACCTGTTCATGAAATGTTCCAGACCTTTGCAATGATCTCCTCAGTCCTGTTTCTACGTTTGGGTCACACCCAGCAATGCTCAGGGATAACCGGGCAGGAGCTTTGTGCTGCACTCACGGATTGCTCCTGACGGTGCTCACAGAACCATATGGGGTACCGGAACTGAACCTGGGTCAGACACATCCAAGGCAAGGAACTTAACCGGAGCACTATCACTCTGAGCCCTGAACCAGAATCTTGAAATGAAAGCTTTATTACTTCTTAGTTGTGACCTGAGAAGATTAGATCACTGTGTCCTAGTCTTCTCATCTAAAAAGTGATGATCTCATACGGTTTTTGTGAAGATTAAATCAAATGGATGATTAGTATTAAGTAGACTTTGCTGTAGCACCCGAGAGTCAGTTTGCCATATGAAACATAGATTGCCAAATAAATATGATTTATATATTGTAACTGACCAACATAAAAATAGTCTATAGGCCAGAGTGACAGTACAAAAAAGTAGGGTTCAATCCCTGGCATGCCGTATGGTCCAGAGCCCACCAGGAGTAACCCTGAGTGCTGAGCAGGGAGTAAACCCTAAGTACTGCTGGGTGTGGCCCCAAACCAAAAATAAACAGCAACAAAAAAAGAATTATTATGTGCTTGAAACTGACTTTATTATTTGATAGTTTATATTTGCTTCTTGGCCATACATGCAACATTCAGACAACATGTGGCTGCTGGGAACTGTCCACAGGCAAAAATTGCACTCTTGCCCTGAGTGATCTCCTCAGTCTTATATGGGATAGCTATTACTGTAAGGAAAAATAACTAGTTATTAGACATTAAACTGGAGGAACATACTTGGGGTCGGAGTGACAGAAGAGTGGGTGGGCGTTTGCCTTGCATGTGGTCGACCTGGTTTCAATCCCCGGCATCCCATATGGTCCCCCTTGGACCACCAGGAATAATTCCTGAGTGCAGAGTCAGGAGTAACTAACCTCTGAGCATTGATGGGTGTGACCCTTCTCCCCTCCCCCCAAAAAAAAGGAGGAACAGAAATCTAATATTAACTTTGGAGAATAAAATTAAGATTTATTTTTTGCAAATTAAACAACCCAGCTCCAGTTTTTCAGAAATAAGCACGAGCGAGAGTGAGATCACTAGTCAGAGAACGGCAAGAAATTCAATTATTTTTTATTTAATTTGTTTCTGACTTACCCAGAGAAACCAAATTCTTTTATAGCATTTGATAGCCAATTCAGAGTTTCTGATTGATTCTTAGGATTCTTCTGTGAAAAAGCCATTGACATAACCTGGAGGAGAAAATAAGGTTAAACAGATCTGTTTTCTAATAGAAATACAGAATGACATTAAAGCTAGTAGAAGATACACATTTTTCCTTTTCTGTGGTGACAGGTAGCAAAGCCAGGGTCTCACACGAACAAGGTATGTATTCTACCACTTAGCCAGTTCCCAACTGTTTTGACTGATGCTAAAAATAATAGCAAGGCTTTTTAAATTCTGTGGGAGACGCGTCTGTGCTCAGAGTATACTTCTGGCTCTGTGCTCAAGGATCACTCCTGGCACGGCTTGGGGGAACTATGTGGGGTGCTAGGGATCAAATCCTGAGCTGTCGGCTGTGTGCAAGGCAAGCACCCTACCTACTATACTATCAACAGCCCCCTAGCAGAATTGTTTCTGAAATGAAACATGTAAGTTGCACAAGAAAATCAAGTAAATACAGAATACAATAGTATTCTGTAATATTAAAATTTTTTTATTAGGGATATTCTAATTATAATGCAGAAAAAAGAAAATTACAGCTGCGTGCAAGCCAAAGGCCCTCCCAGCTGTGCTATTGCTCCGGCCCCAAAAAACTACTCTTGCCTTGCACATGGCAGACCCGGGTTTGATCCCTGGCATCCCATATGGTCCCCCAAGCACCGCCAGCACCTGAGTGCAGAGCCAGGAGTAACCCCTGAGTATCGCTGGGTGTGACCCAAAAAGCAAACAAAAACAGACAAAAACAGAAAAGTTTTAATCACACAGACTATCTTATTATTTCACACTGACACTATTAATATTGCTTTATTAAAAGAAAATTAATGGGGGGCAGAAAGTACAGGGATAAAGGTTTATGTCTTGCATGAGGCCAACCCTGGTTAGGACCCCGGCCCCATGTACTGTCCCCTAACCACTGTAGGATAGTCTTGGAGGCTCCTGAGTACCACTGGAGGTGACTGGGTACTCCCTGCTACACAAGGTCCTTGCAACAGTGCAGCAGTTCAGACCTCATGTCCAAATGCTGACTTGGATGGCTGAGAATCCCTGGGATAGGCACCAGGTCTCATAGGCACTGCTTAAAAAAAAAAAAAGGAAGGCAAAGAAAGGGTAAAGAACCAACACAATATAAAAGGCTTCACTGTGTAAGTAAGCACTGGAACTTTGGGGGAAACTGGAGAGACTTTTGAAAGCGAACTGAGCCGCTCACCTGCTCAGCGGTCCATGGCAGTACACAAGCTTCGGCTATTGCTGTCATGGCTTCCTTGGCATTGCTCCCACATTTCACGTCTCCAATCTTATCTACGAGGCCATCTAAGACGATCTGAGCTGATGTTTTGGAAAAGTTTCCCTTCTGTGCAATCAAAGCAACTATGTGAAGTTTCAGCTGCATCACCTGACAAGGATGAGGATCAAAGAGCAAAGGGTAAGCCAAAGGCGTGTCTCTCTGTTTCAGTTATTTTTCAGCAACTTAAAGAGTCAACAGTTACAACTCAGAATAGAGAAACAAACTTAGTTTTGTTTTTGTTAGAATTTTGCTAAGAATTGTTCAGAATTTTATTTGACTTAGGGGCCACGTCTCGTAGTGCTTAGGGGCTTCGCAGTGGTGCTGAGGAGTTGCTCCTGATGTGCCTGAGGACGACACCCAGGTCTCCTGCATACAAGGCACGCACTCACACTCTTCCTGGGGCCAACATGTATTTTAAGATCTTTACCTCGTGGGCAGGAGTGAAGGCAGTGTGCGTGCCTTCACCCGCATAACCCAGGTTGATCCCTAGCACCCCATACGGCTTCCCTGCGCATTAATAGGTGCGGCCCATATAACAAAAACATCAAATTAATGATGAAAATTTTATCTTTTGTTGCTATGGATGGCCAAAGAGCAGTGCGGTCCATGATGGCCACACTCAGCAGTGCTGGGGATCCATGGCCACAGCTGGTTGTGTGGCGGTGGACACACGGTGCTGGGAATCAAACCAGGTCCTGTTTGGGGCCAGAGCGATAGTGCAGCAGGTAAGGAGTTTGCTTTGCACGCAGCCAACCGAGTTTCGATCCCCAGCATACCATATTGTCCCCTGAGCACTACCAGGAATAATTCCCGAGTGCAAAACCAGGAGTAATGCCTAAGCATTGCTGGGAGTGACCCAAAAAGGCAAAAAACAAATAAAACAAAATAACTAAAGAAACCAGGTCCTGTGTACGCAAAGCATGTGTCCATGACTTCTGTAATTATCTCCCTGTAGGTTTCTTTGTGGAAAAGAGAAGCTGCAGAAAATAAGATGTTAATATTATGTAGTCTATAAAAGAACAAAAAAATTGATACACGTTGAAATATGGATATTCTAATGTCAAGCCAAAAGATTACTTGTGGGACTCCATTGATATGAACTGTCCAAAAGATGTAAATCCAGAAGTAGAAAAGAGAATAATCTAGTTACCAGGAAAGCAGTGTAAGAATAGAGGGGCTACTAATGGGGATAGCTTTTCATTCAGGGGGTGAGGGAACAGTGATTAAAGAAAAAGTATTTTAAGATTGGAAAAGTAACAGCAACTGAAGAATTCTGTGAATACAATAAAAGTTGTTGCACTGTACACTTAAGAGTGCAAAGTTTGGGGGCAGGAGTGATAGTCTAGCGGGTAGGGTGTTTGCCTTGCACGCGGCTCATGCCGGCCCGGGTTTGATCCCCGGCATCCCATATGGTCCCCAGTGCAGAGCCAGGAGAAACCCCTGAGCATTGCTGGGTGTGACCCAAAAAAGCAAAGTTTTGGGGTTTGGAGTGATAGTACCACAGGTAGGGCGTTTGCCTTGCATGTAGCTGACCCAGGTTCCATCCCCAACATCCCATATGGCCCCCAAGCATCACCAAAAGTAATTCCTGAGCAAAGAGCCAGGAATAACCTCTGAACATCACCAGGTGTGACCCAGAAAGCAGAAAACAAACTGGTGAGTTTTGGGCTAGAGGGACAGCTGATGGGCTAGAGTGTGCGCTTTGCACACAGGAGGCTGGGTGCTGGCACTGAACTCAAACAGGAGTGATGGTACAGCAGGCAGGCCGTTTGCCTTGCATATGGCCCCTGGATCCCATCCCTGAGCACTACCAGGAGTAACGCCTGAATGCAACCCCTGATTGGTACAGCATATGCCTTGCACATGGCTGGAATCATCAGGGTTTGATCCCGGGCATCGCATATGGTACCCTGAGCAGTGCCAGGAGTAATTTCTGAGTGCAGAATCAGGAGTAACCGCTAAGGTGTAACACAAACAAAAACAAATAAAAACCAAAAAAAACAAATGGTGGAGTTTCAAAATCTCAACAAATTTGATACAAAGAAAAATAAAAGTATTTCATTTTATATAATGAAATATTGTTGGATGATGAGGCCTAGCTAGCTTGGGATCTTTGCTGTCTAATCCACTTAAAGCTTAAACTATTTACATGTTCTTAAGCCAGGGTTCATGCTAATGAGATCTCTCTGTGTAAACACTGATGGAGGGTGTGGCAGTTACAAGAGTCATATTATTATAATCTCTACTATGATTTCAATGTTATCTAGATTGGGCACAATTCCTCTTAATACCTGCTGGTCCCAGCATGGGGCAATTAAGATTTTACCAGGAGATCACCACCCTGGTCGTCGAGACTACGAGACTACCATTTTGAATCAAAGGAAGGGTCATACTAGTTTGCCCTTAAGCAGGCGAGCATGACCCTTTCAGTAAACAGAGGACAAGACACTCGGAATCACCTTGGTACAGAACAGAAAATAGACGGACCTTTGAGTACCATCTAGACTGCATGAAACCCATGAGATTACATCCATTGAGATGTATTTCTTTATGCCAGCTCTCTCTTTCCAGTGCTTTGACATAAGAGAAAGGGACTAGTCCCTTGCATAATCATTTGTTTAGGCCTGAAACAAGGGTGGTAACCACCTGGGTACTACCCTACTTCTACACCTGATCATTGTTGACACTACCATTCCCGAAGATAGGATTATTTTTGGATATGAAGGGACTGACTTGAGGTACTGGGATCCTCTTTGGTGGGAGACGTGGGCCTGAGTGCATGGTCTAAGTTCTAACCAAGACCTAGAGGTCTGGGAAATCATATTGGCTTGGATTGCAGTAGAGAGCTTGTTATATTGGTAATTAGTAAAAGCCTTTTGGAACTGTGCTGGACTCCTCTGAGTTTTCATTCATTCCCCTCTGGCGTAGGAGATAGAAGGGAATTCGCTTCCTGATATTGTTGGGGACCCCAGCGGCTCCCCAGACAAAATATACTTTCATTACATAAATTTTCACTTATCTGCTGAAAGTGTCAAATCATATGTGCTTTTTTAAAATTTTTATTTTGGTCTGGGGATCACATGTAGCCCACTCCTAGCTCTGCATTAAGGGATCACTGCTGGTAGGCTCAATCCCACATGGGATTCTGATTTGATTTGGGATCAAACCCAAATTGGCCATATGCAAGGCAAGCACCCTCCCTGCAGTATTATCACTCCGGACCCCACAGGTGGTTCATTTGCTTATCCCAGAAGCTGCACAGAGTTTTGAAAGTGGTGCTGTGAGCGGAAGACGGAAAGGGCAGCAAGAGAACATTTCTGGAATAGGAGGGCTTTGTGAAGTGGGATGATATGAAAGATACACCAGGACAAGGCGCCACGGGAACAGTGAGCAAAGGAAGCTGAAGAATCTAAAGGAGAGAACAAGAAGTGACAGAAATGCAGCCCAAAAAGAGATGCAGGGTGCTGAAAATACACCTAATACATTTTACACTTTTATTTAGGATGAGGCCTATGTACACCAGGAAAAAAAAAGCTTCATAAATTCCTGGCTGTACAGTGCCCCCATAGCCTGCTTTTTACATAGCCACACTCATCAGTGCTTACTGGCTCGGGGCCACTCCTTGAGACGTCTGCTGGATGTGGGCTGGTACAGTTTGTCTGGACCCTACCAGGGCATAGCTGGCATTCGGTCTGGCTGTCACTGGGGCCACACCTGGTGATGCTGATCAGGGGTCTACCCAGCGGTACTGAGGGAGTAGTGTGGTAACAGGGCTCACACTCAGAGACTTGGATATGTTAAGCATGTGCTCTACCACTTGAGTTACCACCCTAGTCATATACTGATCTTTCAGACAAAATAACTCCACTGCTGTATTTCATTATTACTATCAGTTAAGAGTTGACTCTGTGGCACACTTCTTATATTGGCAATTAAAGAATGCATTTATTTCTTTTTTTCCAAACAAGTAAGTTTTTACTTTCCCCTTCTGGGCCATATCCAATGGGATGGGCTTGTTCCTGGATCTACACTCAGCACTCCTGGCAGAGCTGCAGGTGGCGCTGGGGAAATCAAACCCTGCCCACTGGCTCTACCTCATTTGTAGTCCCTTCCGCGAACGTGTAAAGATTAGAATAGAGGGCTTAATTTATGCCTATATAACTGAGGGACAAAATCCATATATTTAAATCATACAAATATCCACAGATACAAAATATATATAAACTAGAGCTGTAGTTTTCTATGCAGTCAAATACATACTACTGTGTCCTTAAAAGTAGATGATGATAGTTTAAAAACATCCTTGCAGATGGCCGACCGGGTTCAATCCCTGGCATCCCATATGCTCTCTAGCACCTCCAGGAGTAATTCCTGAGTGCAGAGCCATGAGTCTCCTGAGCATAGCCAGGTGACCCAAGAAGATTGAAAAAAGAAAAAAGAGCAAAGCAGCAAGAACAACCGGAGCTGGCATGGATGCAGAGGAGAAAAGGGACTCTCATCCACTGTTGGTGGGAGTGCCGACTGGCCCAGCGCTTTAGGAAAACAATATGGACATTCCTCTGAAAACTAGATATTGAGCTCCCATTTGACCCAGCAACACCACTCTGAGGAATATACCCTGGAGGCCCAAAAGCACATGGCAGGAACACTATCTGTACTTTTTTATTCATCTCTGCGCTATTCACTATAGTCAGAATCTGGAAACAACCTAAGTGCCTGAGAAAAGAGGACTGGCTAAAGAAACTGTGGTACATTCACACAATGGAATACTATGCGGCTGTCAGAAAAGATGAAATTATGAAATTTACCTGCAAATGAATGGACATGGAGACTATCATGCCGAGTGAAATTAGTCAGAAGGAAAAGGACAGATATAGAATGACTGCATTCATTAATGGGATATAAATATATACCAGTGTTTTACTAAATGTGGGAAATGGTAATGTCAGACTAGAACTCACCATTGAATATACACAGAGACTTACGTGATAAACCCTAAATGTCTGTAGGGCTAGCCACATGTGTAAAGGAAGAATAAGAGAGAGACAGAGACAGAGAGAGACAGAGAAAGAGAAGAAAAAGAAAAGGTGCCTGCTATAGAGGCAGGCTGGGGCTGGGTGGGAGAGAATTGGGTACACTGGTGGTGGGAATGGGGCACTGGTAGAGGGATGGGTGCTGGAATACTGTATTACCAAGAACCAATTATGAACACCTTTGTAATTGTATATCTCACGGTGGTATAATAAAAAAAAAATTTTAAAAAATCACAAATATGATACGTCTCTACAATTCCAAATGAAGATAAGTAATGGACATTGTCACAATAAAAATCATTATCTTGAGAGTCAATCTATAGACCTGAGTTTTTCAAGTCGATGGGGAGAGGGAGATGAGCAGGGAATCTTGAGTCAGCGGTGTCAGAATATTGTCATTGACAGTGACTTTGGTGATAGAATACTGTATGCCTTAAGCTCTATTATTAATAGTATTAGAAATTATGATGGTGAAATAAAGATTGGGGAGAAAATAAGACAATAACTCTTTTATTAAAAAGTACCTGAAAATTAGTTTCTTTCCAACCAGGTTTTTTGCAAGCATCCTCACTAATGCCTGGCATGGCATTTCAGTTCGGTCCATTAATTCAACAGCCTTGAAGTGAAATAAGAGAATAAGAAAATTGAGAATGAAATAGCATATGCCCAAATCAAGCAGGAATCCATTAAACAATATGCACCAAGGAAAGAATAACCATTTTGCTTGGGCCTAGCAAAACTTTTAAGATTGCACGATTTTCTTAAGAGTATAGCAAGAGTCTACACTGGAGAGATAGCACAGCAATAAGGCACTTTTCTTGCATGCTGCCAACCTGGGTTCAATTCCTGGAGTCCCCTTTCACCCCCAGCCCACCAGAAGGATCCTGAGTGGAGAGCCAGGAGAAAGCCCTTGGCAGTACACGGTGTGAACCCCCCCCCCAAAAAAAAAAAAAAAACACACACACACACAGAAAAGATGCACAAACTGAGGCCTCAACTTGGCAGCTGTGAAATGGACGGAAACCAGGATCTTTGTTCTAGTGGTCCTTCAGACTCTCTACTCCCGACATACTAGGATTGCAGGGTACACGCCAATTTAGCTACCATCAGCAGAAAAGCTGATCACAGCCCATCAATAATGCTGGAGATCAGAGGTGTCTACAAGAGTATCCCACCCTCACGGCAGAGCCTGGCAAGCTACCCGTGTCGTATTTGATATGCCAGATACCAGTAACAATTATAGACCTCATTCCCATGACCTGATGGAATGGTTTGAGGCTTTATGTTCCTGGAGCAAGCAGGTGCCCTTGGGCTCTACTAGCATGTGACAGGACATATGGAGATGTTACTGGTGCCCACTCGAGCCAATCGATGATCAACGGGAAGACAAGTGATACAAGTGATACAAGTTCCTTCTTTCCATTTGGTTTCTGGAAGAAGTATCCCATACCAAATAATGTCTTACAAGAAACATTAGAACAAGAGGAAACTATAGGGACCGGAGCGATAGCCCAGCGGGTAGGGCGTTTGCCTTGCACGCCGGCCGGCCTGTGCCCGGCCTGGGTTCGATCCCCGGCATCCCATATGGTCCCCCGAGCACTGCCAGGAGTAATTCCTGAGTGCAAAGCCAGGAGTAACCCCTGAGCGCCGCGGGTGTGACCCAAAAAAGCAAAAAAAAAAAAAAAAAAAAAAAAAGAGGAAACTATAGAATGAACAAGGGATGGTTTAAATGGAGAGCTGTTTGATAAGTATCATAATTAAATTTATGTAAGTACTAAATTATGAGCTAATGAAGTCTTAGAAAGCAGAGGCTAAAAGATAAACATAAGACAGCTGAAAACGCAGCTTCATTTCCCTAACATCATGAAACATATTTACTGACTAT
Source organism: Cryptotis parvus (assembly GCA_021461705.1). Classification (NCBI taxonomy): domain Eukaryota; kingdom Metazoa; phylum Chordata; class Mammalia; order Eulipotyphla; family Soricidae; genus Cryptotis; species Cryptotis parvus. Next base: position 8,534 of record JAJIBD010013674.1, on the reverse strand, counting down.
AAAGCACTGCGATTAGGACAAGACCTGCATTTATCAATTTCCTTGCATTTATATAACCCAATTTTTCTTTATACTGAACTCATTTCTTTTTACCACTTACCTTTTGGAACTCTTCCATACAGGCCAGCCTTTCCTTCCAGTTACTGCTGTCTAAAAGCTGTATACAAGTAGCAGGCAGGACAGCAGAAGCTTTTTCTTCACATACTTCTATCTGGAAGATAAAAGCAATAGTCTTTCATTAACTACTGCAAAGGCTAGTGTGCTCAAGGCAATTCTTCAATAGCTGAAAGATACTGATGAACTCTGTCATGGCATAGAATTCAGCAAAGAACTAATTCAACTCTTTTTACAGATATCAAGTTTCCTGGTAAGAATTTGAGACACACTTCGTTACACTTACTGAGAGTTCAGGTTCCACGATTTCTTTGGTCTCCAACCCTTTCTTATTCTTGGTTCCAGTGCTTCCCGAGCCTCCTGGTGCAGCTGGTTTCCCCTTTTTTAGGGGCCTCCGCCTAAAAGCAATTGAAATACACTTAAAGATTTAGAACAGTGGTTCTTATTTGTGGGGGTGGGGGAAGTGTCAGAGAATCCCTTGAAAACTTGATTTAATAAAGGGCGGACGTGGGGCAGAGCAATAGCACAATAGGTAGGGCATTTGACTCGAATGTGGCAGACCAGGTTTGATCCCAGCATCGCATGTGGTCCCCTGAGCACTGCCAGGAGCAATTCCTGAGTACAGAGTCAGGAGGAACAATGAGAATCCTGGCAGAGACTCAAAAACAAAACAAAACACAAAAAGGGATGACATAACCAACAAAAAATACTCATTTTTGTGCTCACAGAATTTAATAGTTTCAGCAGCAGAATGATGCCATGACAGCCATTCATGAGGTAATTTACAGAGTTCATGCTAAGTACCTAAAATGAGCTAATGAGACACAACAAAAATAATAATACCCTCTTTTTTTTTTTTTTTTGCTTTTTTTTCGGTCACACCCGACAATGCTCAGGGGTTACCCTGGCTCTGCACCAGGAATTACCTGGCGTGCTCAGGGTTACTCGGGGCTCTGCACTCAGGAATTACTCCTGGCAGTGCTCCAGTGACCATATGGGATGCCGGAATTGAACCAGGGTTGGCCGCCGCAAGGCAAACGCCCTACCAGCTGGACTATCGCTCCGTTCCCTGAAAACGGGAATGTTTTAGTCATTTCTAAAACATGAATTTTATTTTATTTTATTTATTTATTATTTATTTATGCTTTTTTTTTTTTTTGGGGTCACACCCGGCAAAGCTCAGGGGTTACTCCTGGCTCTGCACTCAGGAATTACTCCTGGCAGTGCTCGGGGACCATATGGGATGCCGAGGATCAAACCCGGCCAGCATGAGCCAGCCAGCGTGCAAGGCAAATGCCCTACCGGCTGGGCTATCGCTCCGGGCCCCTAAAACATGATTTTTAAACCATATTTTCCAAATTATCTATTAACCTTGGCAGCAGGGGCCTTCTTTAGAGGTCCTGGCTTGGGTGCCGAGACATCCTTTGGGTCCTTATCTCCCGTGGCCCCAGAAGCAGCTGTTCTTCCTGGCACAGACTTCAGCTCCTTTTTTATCAGCCGCTAATCCAGCTTTCTTCCCATGTACCAACTCTACCTTTTCTGAACATTCTTTGATCTGGAGATGAAAATTGAGATGAACATCAGTAAGCCCCACTCTAAACCACAAGTACATGAGAAATCAGAGAGCAAGTTTCCTTTACAAGAAGGATAAATTAACTAGGCTTTATGATAGCAGATATATATATTAACAGCGTATAACTTTTTATTCCTACACAAATTACAATGAAATAAATTTATCTAAAAGCACTGTTTCACATCTTCTATTGATTGGTCACTGAGCTTTAATTAAGTTATTGTTATGATTGTATATTGCATTTTTTTAACCAAAAAAGAAAATAAATTACAAAGAAATTCTGACTAAAAGGATACAGGAAACTAATTTCTTGAGACAAAACCAGAATGCAGTCAAAGAACACTGCTGTCTAATCTTATAATCCTTTACTAACCCTATCAAGCTTGAGCTTGTCCACATCAGCGAGGAATGGGTTTACTGCTTTCTCACCAACCACCTTCAAAGCAGTACCCAGAGCTTCAAATGCGGCATCTCTCACTTCAGGAGCAGAGTCATTGATGTGCTGTAATACAGACGTAAGCAAATGGCATTGATATTTTATGTCTCATTTTTAAGTGACAGCTGTAGAATAAACAATTTCCTTTGAGGGGGTCAGAGAGATAGTACAGTAGAGAAGGGGCTTGCCTTGCACGTGGCTGACCTGGGTTTAATCCCTGGCACCCCACACTGTCTCATTGGGAATGATGCCTGCACACACAGCCAAGAGCAAGGGCTCAGCATCACCAAATATGGCCCCAAACCAGAAGAATCTGCTTTGACAATTCACTGAAACCAAGTGTATGTCTCCCTTCTACCTCTTTTTGGCCAATTAACAGCAACTCTTTCACAAATTCTTTTTGAGTTATGAACATCTCAGGTAATGATTTTGGCAAGTAACCTATTGTCGGGGAGAGCCGCCGGGGTCCCCAACAGTGCCGGGAAGCGAAGTTCCCTTCTACCTCCGAAGCCGGGGAGAATGAAGACTCAGGAATCCGATACAGTTTTAAAAGGCTTTACTATCACAGATTCCAATATACAATCCAAGAGCAGGGAAAACCTCCGGACTCTGGTTCCCAGCTAGGCCCCAGCCAGGTGTAGGCCAAGATGGCTGCCACCACGTGTTGAGGCGCAACAGAGAGTGGAGAGGACGGAGAAGCAAAACGCCAAGGGAAGCCGAAATGGCAAAAGGGGGAAAAAAGAGAGAGCCTTTTTTTTTCTTGCAGCTTATTTCATAGCTAGAAATCCGCCCAAACTCCCCAGCCCAGCCCATTCTGGGCTGGGCTATCTAGAGATGAAAACAGGAAAATAGCTCTATAGAAATGTAGCAACTTCAGGAGACCATTAGGCTGTTTACAAGGACCCAGAGCTAATTCAAAGCCTCCAGTAGCAGAGCTGGGAGAAGCTAGAAGCTAAATGTAACTTCCCCTGGCAGGAAGAGTCAAATGCCCTCAGGTAATTTCTCCCAGCACCTCCCTAATGTCTTGAGCCAAGATCTGCCTGGAATTGCCTTTATAGGGTAGAGAAGGGGTTTCTGAGATGGCATGTCTCTGTACCAAAGACTAATACCAATTCCAGTTAAATATTTCTCCAAGCCTTCACAAGAGTCTCTTCTACTTCACGGTAGTTTTGTATTTTAGTTGCCTTTGAGTTATCAGGGAGCCATGCTTGCTTGCTTGGAGGCAAACAGCATTTCTCTCTGGTCTAATTACTTAGAGATCCAACGTGGCCAGGCAAATATGCTGGTAAGATCTAGCTAGTCCCACGATGATTGTGGTAGCATGAGAGAATATTTATACCAGCCAGTACAGAATACATGGTCAGATAAGACTGCCACATTCAGACTACCCCCTATCTATGAAGTGACCTGCAGGAGGCAATCCAGGGCAGATGCAGAGGCCTAGGCTTTTAGGTGTCCTGCAACAACCTATCCTTTCTTTTCCCTCTATCTAAAGCCTGACAGTCAAATACCCTTCCTATACTGCAAACCACTTCCTATGGTAGGCAGATCCAACTATGTAACAGTGTGGGTAAAACGAAAGCTAAACCTTTCTTAAGTAAGGGCCGGAGCGATAGCCCAGAGGGTAGGGCGCTTGCCTTGCATGCGGCCAGCCCCTGTCGACCTGGGTTCAATCCCTGGCATCCCATATGGTCCCCCGAGCACCACCAGGAGTAATTCCTGAGTGCAGAGCCAGGAGAAACCCCTGAGCATTGCCGGGGTGACCCAACAAGAAAAAAAAAAAAAAAAAACCTTTCTTAAGTAAAATACATTCCCCAACGTAATCAAGGGTGAAAGAAGAGAACAGGAAGCTCTGGGTGAACACTATCAGTCTATTTTTACTGATGCTAGGGGAGAGCGGTGTAGCCATATATCCAAAACAGACTCAACAACACTGGAAACATGAGATCTAAGCTGCAACCACTGGAAGTCTGTAATGCGCCTGTCAGGCTGACAAGCTCGGATGGGGCAGGGGCTGGGGTGGTGAGGGAATACGGGAACTGATGGAGGGAAGCTGGCACTGGTGGTGAGACTGGTGTTGAAATAGCGTATGGCTAAAACTCAACAATCAATAACTATAAATAACAGTTCTTAAAGAAAGGAAAAAAGAAAGAAACACATTCCCCCAATTTCAAAGAAAATCTATACCTTGAGGAGAGCCGCACAAAAGGGCTTTAGCAAGCTCTTTGGCAGGGTAGAAGCAGTGCAATGGCGGAAGCTTCTTGCAATAAAAAAGAGATGTCTGTTGCTTGATGGTTGGGTTTTTATTATCCATTACCGCTAAAATATCCTCACTGATGTTCTGGAGCGTGGTCTTTAGAAAGAAAATACGGCCAGTGAGCTGTACACCAAATTACTGTCCTGACAAAGTGTATCTGAACAAAACCACAAACGCATGCTGCCAACTTACCGTCAGAAAGATTGCATCAATTGCCTCCCTGCAGGGCTTGGACAACTTGGGGTTTCTTCTCTTTGAATTTTTCCAAAATGGTTGGCACGACCTTTGAAAGCGAACAGTGAGAATGTTATTGGGGAACAAAAAGAAATAAAGTACAATAATGAACACCAGAGTCGGGTGTGTGCAACCACAAACATCAACAGCAACGAAGTGTGTGTACTGGGGCGGGGAGGGTGGGTTGTGACGTTTAAAATAAAAATAAGGTTTATAAATAAATTATACTGATGCTTGCTATAACATGGGCAAACCTTGAAAACATCTTGGGAGAGAAAGACAGTCACGCATGATCACGTGAGTATGACGGCAGCTACCAGGGCTGGGGAGCTAGTTCAGAGGGCTGGAGCATATGCTTTGCATGCTGGATGCCTTGGTTTAATTCCCCAACAAAGTATGGTTTCCTGAATACTGCAAGGACATTGCTGAATGTGGCCCCAAACAAAACAAAATAAAGAAACAGCAAAGAGATGTCAAATCTAGAGGCAGAAACATTAGTGGTGCCAGACACTAGGGAGAGGAGGGAATGCAGTGTGACTGGTAATAAGCATAGTTTCCTTTTTGTGTTGAAATGTCTGGGATAGCATAATCGTAACTATACAACCCTGTGAATATACTAGCACCACTGAGTTGTGCGTGTCTATCTATCTAATCTATCTATCTATCTACTACTATCTATCTACTACTATCTATCTATCTATCTATCTCTATCTATCTATCTATCATCTATCTATCTATCTATCTATCTATCTATTATCTATCTATCTATCTATCTATCTATCTATTATCTATCTATCTATCTTTGCTTTTTTGGGTCACACCCGGCAATGCTCAGGGGGTTACTCCTGGCTCTGCACTCAGGAATTACTCCTGGCGGTGCTTGGGGAACCATATGGGATACCGGGGGATCAAACCCAGGCCGGCATAGGCTGGCTGCGTGCAAGGCAAATGCCCTACCCACTGGGCTATCGCTCCAGGCCCCCCTGAGTTGTATATGTTAAGAGAGAACTTTTCTGGCACCACAGGTCTCAGCAACACTGAACTTCCAAGGTCTTGTACAAAGAAAACTACAAAACGTTGCTCCAAGAAATAAAAGAGGACACGAGAAATGGAGGCACATTCCCTGCTCATGGATTGGGAGGATTAACATTGTCAAAATGGTAATACTCCCTAGAGCTTTATATAGATTCAGTGCAGTTCCTTTAAGGATTCCCATGTCATTCTTCAAAGAAATTAACCAAACACTCCTGAAATTCATATGGAATAATAAACTCCTACGGCTAGCTAAAGCAATCCTTGGGAAAAAGAAGATGGTATGCATCACCTTTCCCAACTTCAAACTGCTGAAATTACAAGTGGTAGTAATTAAAACAGCATGGTACTGGATTAAAAACAGACCTGTGGACCGATGGAATAGAGTATCCTGACACACATCCTCAAATACATGATCATTTAATCTTTGATAAAGTACAAAATGGAGCAAGGAAAACCTCTTCAACAAGTGGTACTGGGAAAACTGGGCAGCTAAGTGTAAAAAAATGAATTTAAACCTCTGCCTAACACCATGCACAAAAGAAAACATTATAGGGGCCAATGAAATAGAATAGCAGATAGGGTGCTTGCCTTCACATCCAGCCTGAGTTTGATCCCTGGCATCTTGTATGGTTCCCTGAACTCACCAGGAGTAATTCCTGAGCACAGAGTCTAGAATAACCCCTGAACATCACCAGGTGCAGCCCAAAAATAAAAAACAAATATAAAAAAAGGAAAGGAAAAGAAAATAGTATATGCAACAAGACCTATCCAGTCAGGTGATCTTAGAAATAAATTACAGGCTGGAGAGATAATATAGCAGATAAGGGACCTACATGGGGGTGACCTGGGTTTGATCCCTAGCACCTCATATGTGGTCTCCTGAGCTCCATCAGGAGGAATCCCTGAGCACAAAACAAGGAGTGTGTCCCCCAAAACAAAAATTAGTTAAACTGATACATCAACAATGACGTGCAAAATGCCTCACGTATAATTAGTATTTTCTAAAATAGAAAGATATAAAAAAATACTACAAAACACATTATATAAATCTCACTTCTGACTTTATATAGTCTCCCCCCCACCACCCCTTTTCTTCTTCTTTCTTTTTTTTTACCCCTTTTCTTCTTAAACTACTTTTTACTAAGGAATTTATTTGGTATGTCTTTGATATGCCAAAACCCAGTAACAATTATAGAACTCATTTCCATGACCTGAAGGAATGGTTTGAGGCTCTTCGTGTTCCTGGAGCGAGGCAGATGCCCTTGGGCTACACTAGCTCGAGACAGGTATGGAGATGTTACTAGTGCCTGCTCAAGCAAATCGATGAACGGGAAGATAAGTGATATAAGTGATACTAAGGGACTGAGATTTACAAAACTGTTAAAAATATTCTTTGTGCATACATTATACCAACACCAGACCCATCTCCAGACTGCCCACTTCCCCTCCCAACCACCCTCCCTTCCATGAGAACTCAGTTCTATAGACAAAATCTCCTGATGAGGTGCTGGAGCGATAGTACAGCAGGGAGGGCATTTGCCTTGCATGCAGCCAGCCTGGGTTTGATCCCTGGCATTCCATATGGTCCCCTGAGCACTGCCAGAAATAATTCCTGAGAGCAGAGCCAGGAGGAACACTGAAACTTGTTTGGTGTGACACAAAAAAAATTAAAAAAAAAAAAAAAGAATCTTCTGATGAGTTTGGTCATTTGCTGTTTCCTTACTATGTTTCCATATATCCCACATCTGAGTTTTTTTTCCCTACTGTGGAGGGAGGTGACACCTACATACATGTAGAGGAATAATTAAGGCTCCTGAAATTTCCAACAAGCGTAACTGGCTTTCATTTGTGTTCTTCCTCCTTCTGTTCCCTTTGCTGCAGTTGCTGCTGTTGCAATGACTGGGGCTACACTATTGCTGGGTCCCAAACAGCAGTACTTCCCTGGATCACACTCCCGTGGCAGTGGGTCGGGAACTAGGACAGAACTCTTCAGATCATCTACCAGGGATATCTTTGGGGTCCTTATTTTCTTTTTTTTTTTTTTGCTTTTTGGGTCACACCGCGTGCTCAGGGGTTTCTCCGGCTCTGCACTCAGGAATTACTCCTGGCGGTGCTCCGGGGACCATATGGGATGCCGGGGATCGAACCTGGGCCGGCACAGGCCGGCTGCGCAAGGCAAATGCCCTACCGCTGGGCTATCACTCCGCCCCATGGGGGTCCTTTTGTCACTCTCCTTTCTAGGTAGAGAGCTTTCATATGTTCTACTACGCTGCAGTATTCTAAGAAAGCAAGATAGTGACAAGCAATAAACCAATTTAACTATTTAGTGCCCTATTTTCTACATCTAGCTAATAAACCTAACTATAACTGACACTTTTGTGGAAATGTTGCAAGGAACTATGTTGATTATTAATACAAACTTTGCATGCTATATGAAGACTTATCCCAAAGAGTTGTTTTAAAGCATAAAACAAACTAGCCTGGCATTTCTGATAATGCTACTGTGATTTACAAAGAAGTGTCACTTACATGTCCTGCATATTGTCCAAATTTCTTCCTTAATCCAACAGCCAGGCCTGTAAGACATTTTGCTGCCAAGGCCACCAACATGACATTGGTGTCCTTTCCAACAACCTATAAAGAAATGAAAAAAAGGAAGTCAAAACCTTATAGAGAGGAACTGAAATTCACTGCTTTTATTTTGTTTTGTTGGGGGAGGGGGCATACCTAGTGGTACTCAGGATTTACACCTGGCTCCACTCAGGTATCACTGCCTGAAGTGCTGGCAACCGTAAATGGTGATGGTGATGAACTGGGTCTGCTGCATATACGGCAAGCTCCTTATCTCTGTACAAACACTTCAGCCTTGAAACTTGTTCTTTTTT